>JAHLJT010000631.1:94693927-94853670 GCA_031308135.1 Acheta domesticus | reverse complement strand
GAAAGCAACATTTAACGCACTACAGTTGATGAACAACAAACATGGCAATACAATTTGAAATGTTTCAAAACCCCCACTCTTTCTACTGGGTTTTGTAGCATATCAGTTGTGAGTAGGCAATACTGAAAATGTTATAATTATGTCAAGATCAATACTAAAAACATAGACCTTCATTTTTTCTGAGGTTTTAATTTTTTAAAGATTAGGATTGTTGCATACTTTTTTATCAAATTTGTATTTATTACATAAAATCCTAACCCCAACAATATGGGGGAACACCACTGAAAAACTAACATCTCCACACATTAAAATTTTTTGGATATCTATTACAATATACAATTAACATGTTTATAACCCCTTTATTAATCAATCATTCACCATACAATCAATGATGCCAGTTTGATCCTGTAAAAATTATATTAATCATGACAAATTTGTCATTAGTTAGACAAGAAATATTATCACTCCTTTAAATATAGACAAATCCCTACACTTTGGGTAGTCTTTTGTGATATCATTCATAAACTCATTTGCCAGTGATGTGGCTTAATCTTTCCAATATGTTTTTTTTGGACATAGACCACTCATGACTTTTCTCCATCATTTTCCCCTACACCACAGTGTAAGAGTATGGAATCTTGCATTGTCATGAAAATACAGCTGAAAAACTCTTACTTTCTTATAAAGCCATGACATAGACCTACTCTTCATATTATGCAACTTTCATATTTCCAAGAGTGGCAAAACATTCACAGTATTACAACAGGAAGTCGATGAAATATTAAAAATATTTCAGTCATGTCTTAACTAAGTTATTCTTATTCCAATACCCCAGAAGACTGAACATAATTTTAGAATACTAACCCATAATTAAGCATTTGTCACATTTACCATTTTATATATTTATTAACAAATAACAAACTTTTGGTTTACTTTTCAGGAGACATTGCAAGCAGTTTTCTTTCAATGTTACCACTTGAAAAATTTCCTTTTAATGGGAGTCACAATTTTTACCTGTTGCAAAGAAGAATCCCAATAAATTAATGCACACAATTAGGATGGTAACTTAATAGTAAAATATATTTTCATTTTGGGTTCACGATTTACAACAAATATTTAAACAAGTCTTTCGGTTTATACCGTTTTTATGGAGAATCCCATAATTCAAAGAGCCCTTTGCATATTTTTAATGATAGTGCAGGGGTAAAAGCTGTGATAAATTTCACTGATACCCACATCTAGCTCATTGTGCATCTCAATCTAAAACAACATTAGTAGAGCCCTCTGCTTATCAATACCTTCCTCTCCTTCTGTAAATTGCAATTTCAAATTCTGAGAGGAGACCTTTCAACTTTAATTGTGCCATATTTCCTTTGTTCTCCATTTGTCGATGCTGTCCGATATAACATTTTTTTTTCTCTGAAATATTTTTTCCTTGATTCTTGAGTCGTAGTAATTTGACTTCTCTGGCATCTATTTTCACACATTATTTGTCGCTATTGCTGCTTTTCAATCTTTGCTATAAACAACACAAAACCTTCAATTATTAGTTGAGTACTTAATCCAGGTGACACTTTTTTGCTCTATTCAGTCCTGTCATGTCCTTCTTTCTTTCATTTCTTGTTTGTTTAAGCCTGTGTTCTATGACCTTTACAGTTTGGAATTGTTTATAAGATGAACTCTACAAACATAAATGATGTAGTTTTGGCGTCCTTTCTATAAACCTTCCACACTCAAGAACATACTGTTTCTGAACCCCACTTTTTGTACTCCTCTTATAATTTTAGAACAGTAGGAATGGCTACATAACGTTTTCAACACAAGTTGTTGGGATATGGTTAATTGACACATGAATTCACAGCCAACATACTGTCTCAAAGGAATCATAAAAGACTATAGTTCAAAACCACCTCTCTGGAACGAATAAAACAAAATCAGTTTAATGAGCAGACTCAATTTATCTCAGTCCACTAAAGATCCACAGAACCAACAATCTAAGCTATCTTATCAACAATTCCCTTGGAACCTACCGTCGACTAGCGGGGTTTTCCCCTCAACCAGTATCTCCCACCAGCAGGGCACCGCCCCAGCCAGGACAAGCTGTAAGTTCCCGACCGGTCTCCCGGCATGTGTGGTAGTGTAGTGTATGTTAGTGTAAGTGTGTGTGTAAGAGGAGAGGATAGGACAAGGAAGAGGAAGGAAAGATCGCATGCGGTCCGTGGTCCATTAGGGTACTGCTCCAGCATTCAGCTGCTGTTGATTGGAGAAACCACGGAAAACTACTGATCAGAGCAGCCGGCCGCTAGAATTCTCCTCCAGACAGCGACTGTACTCGACCTAGCTGACAAGCTAGAGTCAAAAATCCTGCCGCCGTCGGGACTTGAACCTAGGACTTCCCGATCAGAGGGACTGCAGTGACATCAGGTTGATGCACTGAGCCATCTCTCCCCATTCTTCTACTCCAGGAGGGTCATGAGTCGACAGGGCTGTTGGTCCTATGCACGTGTGTGAGGGGGATGTAGTCTTTTGAGGTTGAGGCCAGGGGTGGTGAAGTAACACGAGAGCTGAGTGCTGACCTGGAATAGGTTGGTCGCTGTGCTGACAGGACAGGTAGTGTTAAGAGGCAGATTCAGATAGTAAATAGCGGGGGATTTAAGTTTGGGCACTCCCTTAACACCTTAAATATTTTAATCATAAGCTTGAAATTAATTTTGATTGGAGAAACCATGGAATTCTACCAATCAGAGCAGTCGGCTGGTAGAATTCTCCTCCAGACAGCGGCTGTACTCGACCTAGCTGACAAGCTAGTGTCGCAAATCCTGAAATGTGTATTCATAATGAGAATACTGTTTTGGATTAGATATCTATATATGGTAATGGGATAGTTACAAGATTTCTCCACATATTACATACCATATAGGATTCAGGTAGGGCCATATTAATCTTTCCTAATGCCTAAACTACACACAGGTTTTTCAGCAAACTGATTTTTCACCAACTGATCAATGTATAGTCACAGCTCCTTGAATTTGATATGGATCTTTTTGTTCAAGGGGGGGGGGAAAGGGGGAAAAAAATTTTAGATGAAGCTTATATACAACATACTACTATTCTTTTCATGATCAGTTTCTTCAAAACTTTTGGATTTAAAAAAATTAAAGACTTGTATTTTTGAGAATGGAGCACATAAACTGTAGAACCATCAGGCAGCTGAACGTTTGGTGAGCTAACTGCAGAAACCTACTTTATCTATATAATACGCCAGCCTGAGCTTTACAAGATGGGAAGATCTGTGAAATCATTTGTAAGCCAATGAATTGACTCCAAGTGATGTAACATGTAGCTGTCTGTCAAACCATGCCAAAGAGTTTGAGTTAGCAAAATGTTCACATAGATTCAACTAGCACATTTCAAAGTTCTGCAAAAAGTGTAAAAATATATAATAAATTTAAATTAAAAATGCATCCTGTGCTCTCTCTCTCTCTCTTTTTTTTTTTGAGGGACAGAGTAAGAATGATATTCATTATTCATAAGAACTAGGATAATAAAAATAAAAGAAATGAATAAAAACAGAATTGTTTTCTAATAACTTCATGTCAACCATCACCACATACAGTCTACATGTATGCAATATAAATCTCAGGAATTATTATATTCACCACCATTGAACAATGCATACACTGTTAAACTGCAACAACAGAACAATGGATTTAACAAGAAATATATGCTGAATTACAAACATAAACATAATTAACAATAAGTAACATTATAATTCAACAAATGTAATTACATGACTTCCCTATGTTGACTTAGAAGATAATGACATGAATTATTGCATTGAAAGTGCCTCAGAAAATGCAGTGAGTCTAGAAGCCAAACACTATTGTATGTAAGGTGAGTTCTATTCTGTAAATAGATTTACATACACTTTCTTATATTCATTTACCTAATTATGAATGCTAAATATTAGGTATTGCATATTTTCAATGTTTCATTTGTTAATTCTCAAAATTACTTGCACATTTCAAATATTCACAACCTGAATAACTTCATCTGCTTTAAGGCACTGGCCTCTGCTAACTTAAGATTCAACTGCATTTCTGTTTTTTGCATAATTTATTACTTGTGCCCTTTTATGTGATGTTTAACATGTAGCTGATTTTTCATATGTAATCTTCAATCCACACTTGGTCCTACAATGAAACATGAACCTCTGACCAAGCTGCCATTAATTCATACCTTCAATTTTCTCTATATTGCTACAACAGCATTGCTATACTGTTTACCTATCACACTACACCAGCAGCCACTTTGCAGAAAACCTGTTGGTATACACCAACAATGCATGAAATACCAAGACATCTTGATCTGGCTCTCACTTGAGTCGAGACAAAATTCATTTAGAACAGAGAATTATGCAAGAATATGATCTTTCATATTATGAATATATCCTGCACATTGCACTATTAATTTAAGAAATAGTACATCTATTAATAACAAAGGTTGTAAAAACATCAAATGCTACTTAGTTATTAATATTACAACCAGAGATTCAAATTTTAAAATCTATAAGTAATAAAGTTTTATTCTATAACACTTGTAGAATGTCCCAGAATCTATGCACCATTTTAAAAATCATAGGAAATATATGAATATGACAATTTTATATGAATAAAGGATGGCTAGCTTTCAAAATAATTGAAAGTCAGCAATTGCTGTGGAAAAAAGTTGTAACATTCGCAAGTAACTCTTGCAATTTCCACTCACATAACACAATTTGCACACACACTCATCAGCATACTGCTTCAGTAAATAAAGCAGATAATCAGCCACAAGATGCCAGACGATACAAGGGTAATGGTCAAATCATTTACTTCACTTGATTATATTCAAGTTGGCAAATGCTGCACAGGGCTGACCAGTTTTGCTAACCAGTTAGCATGAACTGCCTTTACAATAAAATACTCTCCTGATAAAGTTCATTTAAAATTATAATTTTATATAGACTTTGTATATTATTGAACAAACGTTTACCCACCATGACTCCAAATCAAATGGCTTGAATCTGCAAAATAAATATGATTTTAAGACTTATTCCTATACAACAAAACACATATGCAATAAATATTTAAAATATAATTTCATAAAATATTACTTTACAGACATATTTTCACAATTTTTTAAAGTAAACCCACCTTGTAACACTGGACTGGGTTCTCCATCATTATGGTAAAACGATACATTGCTGGGAATCTGAAACACAAAATCACCATACCAAGCAATTATTGCAATGGAAATAAAAGGAAAGAGAAGAAACATGAATTTACAAGAAAATAGCTATTTCTTTGAAGGTTAATTTCTTGCAATGACTTATATACGATATACAAACAAGAGATTTCAGATGCACTTTGATAATGATTTGCCACGATTTCCACACAATACTATGGTGATGGTGCACAATGCCACCGTTCTATTCAAAAAACAGAAATTATAATGCAAAATATTACTTGTTTAAACAATAGTGTTATCAAAGAAACCCTATCAGGTTCAGTAATTAAGTTCATGGAACATAATAAAACACAAATATTTGACTTTTTTTACCAAATGTCAGATTTATTACATTCCAGAGAACATTTTATCACAAAACTTCAGTGTCAGTTTTTCTAGGTAAATATTTTAGGGGATTAAAATGAAGATCTGGACTTCTGGGGATTCGAGATGAAGCACTTTTCTTTTTTCATAATGGTCAGATCTCAAGAGGGCAAGGTTAAGCAACGGCCGCTTTCCCCATAAAAAATTACAAGATGGCCTGATTAATTTTATTAGAAAGAAAAAAGTTGTTTCCGATTTTATTCACTAAGTCTTAAAGTGACTCAGAAAAACCGAACCAAAGGAAGAATAAACAAATAAATTCTATAATTGATTTGTATTTCTTTTGATATACATATCAAAATGATTGATTCTATAACTTTTCAGTAATCTTAAAATGCAAATGATAAGCAATCATGTATTACAATTTATGTAATCTTCGAACAGGTGAATGTAATTTAAAGTTTTAGCCAAATGAGATCAAAACATATGACCTGTTGGTGATATTTCTCAAGCCTTCCACAATTATTTATTGTCAGCACAAACCAGGTAAGATAACAAATCTTTCTGGAATTTAGGTCCAACAGAAAATCTTACCAAAATTACAACTTATAACTTGTACTTTGAAACCTTTCACATCACACATTTCTTAGACAATGTGAATGATGATACAGGTGGGATTCCAAAACAAATAGAACTGAACTCTAACTGAACTGAAATAGAACTGGGACTATTGTATCAAAAGTATTCAAAGAATTAATAAAAAGATTTTGCCATTTCATAGATAGATTAATTATAAGTAGTAATTCTAACAATGCTGCGGTTATTGCATCAATGCACTTAGTGCTATATGGTGGGGAATCCAAGACAATGCAATGCAATACACTTATTAACATGAAAGGCGTTTGATGACAAACTAGCCTGTAGTTGTCAATTATTACAACAAGCATGACTGGCTTGATCATACGGAACAAATGTCAAAATTTTCAGTGTATGTAAAGGGCAAAATATGGAAGTTTGTCTTTCTTCTGTATGGCAATTCAAAAAGCTGGATATACAAGTATAATGTTCCACTGGTGGCCACTAATTTCCTGGAGTAAATTCCCTTACTTTTCCCAATTTTCTAGAGCATTTTTAATATTTTTCCTGATAAGATTTGTAATTTCACACTATTTATAGTAATTAAAGAAACAAGTGGACAAAGAGGGGTATAATTGCACGAGTGTTATGTTCAAGAAAATGAGCAACAATAAGAGTGAGTTTTCTTATTTACCACGAGTGCAGTTATAGCCCTTTATCCACATGCTACGTTCAGTATTTTTTGTTTCCATTCAAGAATAATTTTAATTTTGAGAAATTCAAGCATATCTTCACCTCTTGGGGCATCTATTTTTTGTCATATTGGTTCTGAACAAGACTATTTTAGTAGGCCTCCCAGTGTGTATGGATGATCACCATAGTGTCTTAGGGGGTCATCCATAAAGTACATAACGCTAAAGGGAGTGGGAGGGGGTCTGAGGCAGTGTTATGCTGTGTTACATATAGATTAGGAAGTACGTTAAAAAGGGGAGGGGTGTATTGAAAATACTCAAAATTTGCACTATGTAATTTATGGACAGCCCCTTAGAGAATAATGTTTGAAAACAGAAACATTGAAAATGGAAGATATTTAATATATCCTGGATGAAATACTAGAAAAAGCCAAACATATCTTTGCACAAAAAGTAAGGACGTATATCAGAGAACAACACGTGTTAATGCTGAATAGGAGAAAGATGATTCAGATATATATATATATATATATATATATATATATATATATATATATATATATATATATATATATATATATATATATGTATCTGTGTGTGTGTGTGTGTGTGTTGTATTCATCTCCGTCCTGAATAACAGAATAACTAATAAAATACCGGAAAAAAAAAAAAAAAAAATAAAAAGCTAGATATTCATGCACGCAGCCCGCTTCACAGTTCAAATCTATACCGTTAAATAACTCCTAAACGAAGCGTTCTAGGGTCTTCCAAACTAAAAGTTTAAGGCAGATCTCAAAGAAACATTTACTACGCTGTATTCTACAGAAGAGATCTTTCTGAACATTCTATTACATTTTTGCTGCTCTGGCGCTTCTCAATATTACTCCACCTGCTCAAAGACATGTGGAATCTAAGTAAAAGAAGTAGGGTTAATTAAACCATTTATAACTCAAGAACGACAGGATCAATTTTAATTATCTCCGATTTGTTGGATTCATCTCTGCCCCAAATAGCAAAATGGTATATCAAAATGGTTGAAAAAAATTATACAGAAAATTAATCAAATATATAAAATTCAATGTTTGTTGGTTTCGTGCTTAATGCGCTGCCACACCATGCATCCGATTGCAATAACACTTTGTCAAATTATTGCTTGCACTTGTGGAAAGAACATAGGCATAGTACAATCATTGTAATTCCACTAGATGGCACTACAGCACATGATGGCGCCGTGTGCTGTGGCGCGAGGTCGAGGAGACGAGGAGGAGCAGGCGGCACAAATTGATGAGAGAAAAGGGAAACAGAAAAGAGGGACAAAGAAAGGAGGAAAGTAGAAAGAGGGGGAAATAGAGACAGAGAGAGGGAAAATGGAGAGAGAGAGAGAAAATGGAGAGAGAGGGAAAATGGAGAGAGAGAGGGGGAGGGAAAATGGAGAGAGAGAGAGGGGGAGGGAAAATGGAGAGAGAGAGAGGGGGGGGGAAAAATGGAGAGAGAGAGAGGGAGGGAATGGAGAGAGAGAGAGGGAAAATGGAGAGAGGAGGGAAAATGGGGAGAGAGAGAGGAAATGGAGAGAGAGGGGAAAATGGAGAGAGAGAGAAGGAAAATGGAGAGGGAGAGAAGGAAAATGGAGAGAGAGAGAGGAAAATGGAGAGAGAGCGAGGGAAAATGGAGAGAGAGCGAGGGAAATGGAGAGAGAGCGAGGGATAATGGAGAGAGAGCGATAATGGAGAGAGCGAGGGATAATGGAGAGAGATAGCGAGGGATAATGGAGGGATAATAGAGAGAGGGAGGGGGGTAAACGGAGAGAGAGGGGGTAAAACGGAGAGAGAGGGGGGGAAACGGAGAGAGAGAGGGGGGAAACGGAGAGAGAGAGGGAAAACGGAGAGAGAGAGAGGGGAAAACGGAGAGAGAGAGAGGGGAAAACGGAGGAGAGAGAGGGGAAAACGGAGAGAGAGGAGGGGAAAACGGAGAGGGAGGGGAAAAACGGAGAGAGAGAGGGGAAAACGGAAAGAGAGGGGCCAACGGAAAGAGAGAGGGCAAACGGAAAGAGAGAGGGCAAACGGAAAGAGAGAGGGCAAACGGAAAGAGAGAGGGCAACGGAAAGAGAGAGGGCAAACGGAAAGAGAGAGGGCAAACGGAAAGAGAGAGGGCAAACGGAAAGAGAGAGGGCAAACGGAAAGAGAGAGGGCAAACGGAAAGAGAGAGGGCAAAGGGAAAGAGAGAGGGCAAAGGGAAAGAGAGAGGGCAAACGGAGAGAGAGGGCAAATAGAGCTAGAGGGAAACAGAGAACGGGAAAAGAAAGAGGGAAAAAAGAGTCAGAGAGTGGGGGAAAAGAGACACAGAGGGAAGAAGAAACACAGGGGAAGAGACATAGAGGGAAAGAGACAGAGGGGGAAAGAGACATAGAGGGGGGAAAAGAGACACAGAGGGGGGGAAAAGGACACAGGGGAAAAAGAGACACAGAGGGGAAAAAGACACACAGAGGGGGAAAAGAGACACAGAGGGGGAAAAGAGACACAGAGGGGAAAAAGAGACACAGAGGGGAAAAAGAGACACAGAGGGGAAAAGAGAGATAGATGGAAAAAGACAGAGAGTGGGGAAAATGAGAGGAGGGAGGAAAAGACGGAGGGGGGAAAGAGAGTGGGGAAAGAAAGATGGAGGGGGAGAGGAATATTTCCTCAATTATTTCTTCTGTGGCAGCACGCGCCGGCTACCAGCTAGTCTTTTTATATTTGTAATATGCTAAGACCAAACGTTTTACAAGGTAACACATTTATTCATTTTAAATATTTTATGTTGTTCTATTTGCCAGGTAGTGTCAAACCACATGTTATGTCCATACTTGTTTATGTTAAGACATGGCGTGTAAACGAGAATATCGATATTTCAAATTATAAACAATTTAATTGATTTAAAAAATAAAATAAAAGAGTTTTTTGCCAAAACAACAGCTCTCCTGGCCATCATGTTTGAATAGATGAAGTAAGCATATCTGTGCAATATACAGTGACGTCTGTGTTAGAATGACTGATGCCAAGTATGAGTAGGGTAACAGTTTCTAATGTAGAGAGAGAGAGAGAGAGTTACTTATTATACTATAAATATTAACATGTCTGAGGAGTAGTAATAATTATTCGTTTAAAATTTTGTTTTATTTTTTCATTGATTATATGATTTTGATTTCATAATCTGTGATGTACATTTTTGTTCGTGTTTCATGGCCAACTGGAAATACTTTGGCTATGTCTGTGTTAAAGAGACATAAATGACTTTGATCATTTTTCAGAGTTCTAATCAGTAGTTCTAGTTTTAATTATACACTGAAGTTTTAATTGCATGCACACAAACATAGTGATAATCAATGATTTTTCATGGAATTGATGAGCATATTTAGTTAACTAAACAAAAAGGAAAAAAGCGACCTTGATACTAATTAGTCAGTTCTTTTATTTCGCTGTGACAACATATATGTTAAAAATGCTTTGAAAGCAAATAAAAATTCAACCAACTCTGTACTTAAGTTTTTAAGAAACAATATCTATCTAGTTATACTATCTTCTCAAATATTTCCATGACTTTCAATGATTCTTCTACAAAATCCCACATATTCTCTGATTTCCCAGGACAATGAAATTCCCTAATTTTCCATGATTTTCTGACTCCCCAAAAATTGATCCAGCACAAATTTCATCAAAAAGGTAAGAGACTAATTTTTCTATAAGTATAAAACATTTTCAATTCAGATTATCAATAGAGACAGACCTCAATTCAGACAGCTTATAGGAAAAGACAAAATAGAGTTTGAGAATTGCTGTTGTAGATTGTCTATATCAATTCTCTCACTGAATTCACATTAGTGTTGTGCAAACAACATAGGTTGGTGCATTGCTAGTTCATTAACAGGATGAATGTATATATGTACTTGGCACAACAACCCGCGTGCGGGCTCGGGGCTACCAGCGACGTCCCGGTCATGCAGGCTCATGGGTTAAGGGGGTTTGAGTGGTAAGAATAAAGACATCCTCATGCTGTAATCTGATCTTCTCATCCTGAGAAGGGAGTTTTCTAATCATCATACAGCAACATATACAGGGATATTGCAAGGAAAATGCACACTATACTTTTGTCCAGCCTGGGAATCACACCCAGAGTTGCATCATGGACAGCGAGCATGCTAACCAATGAACCAGTTGCCAGGGTACCTTACTAGTACTTCAGAAAATAATAAATATTTTATAATTCAATTCCTGCATAAAATTATGCTACAGTTGTAACAACATAATAAAGTTTGGTACATCACATCTGACAACTATTTGAAAAGAACTCTTTTCTATCATTTGATAATCTCTGCAATAAACCATTGTGTTTACATATTGGTATGTTCTATCTTTTGATATAATACTGAATGAATACATTTTTGCCAGTCATGTCTGTGCAGCAGTTCTCTAAAATAAGTTGAACTGAAAACCAGTAATACTCACTGTGATTGTTTTCTGAAGGTTCTTGTTCGAATTCCTTGTAAACTTTATCCCATGCTGAAATCAAATCAAATAAAATCATAAATCACCGGAAAAATGAATTAATAAAATTAAAATTTAAAATAAAAGTCATATTACAATTTTGAATTTAAGAAGTAGATAACAAAATTAATGAATGAAACAATTAGCACAATTTTTCAATCATGAATGAGGAAACTGGCAATTTGTCTTTTCATGAGCTCTAATTTAGGCATATTTAAAAGTTCTGTTGAAGTATATGCCCAAAATTATTGTGTATTTGTTCTGACACAATATGATAACTTACATTCATAAATGAAGTTGATGAGTTCAGCATGTTGAGGACTTATTGTCTCCTGTTGGACTCTCTGGTTACTCGATCTTTTCCCATTTACACAATGGAAAACAGGCTTTGGCACACTACAAACATTTTCAAAATATTAACAACCACTTCAGTAAACTACACTGTAGAATGTTTAATTATTGACAGTGGGAGTCCAACAAATACTTCCATATAATATAATTTCAGTATCAATAATGAACAAAAAGAGAGACTAATAGCATATGCATCAATAAATAAATAAATAAATAAATAAATAAATAAATAAATATATATATATATATATATATATATATATATATATATATATATATAATATTATATAATTTGCATCAATGAAATGCAAATTATTCTCATTTATGGATCAATGGTACTTGAATAGATAGGCAGAAACCAATGAACCATATTGTCCATTAATATTGCTACTGTAATGAATGACAACTTTCTTACATTTTTCTTAGTAACTAATGTTTATATTTAAGAAAAATAATTACAGTAGAAGCTCAAAGAAACCTAATTCAGTACATGACAGATTCAATTTCACACAGAAAAGTTCATTTGCATCAAAAATATTAAAAGAACATTAATCTTTTATATCTAGCTAGTTAAGCAAAACAAAAAATACAGAGCACAATAATTGCTCCTTAAATAAATCATACAATACTTCTTGAAGGATAAAAATCTGAGGAGTGGTTTTTTTTTTTTTTTTTCCAGTGTTACATGCATTTTTATATTCTATCAACATTTGAAACCTTATCGTATCTTTTCTTTTACTATCACTGGACTTTTACTATCACATTTTTATGTACTGAAATTATGCTAGAACATGACGGCAACACATGTACCTCACCAATTGCATCCTACAAAGCTTCTACTGTAACATTTTAAAATATATTTTAAAGATTATTACAATTATAGTAACATAACATAGATTTCAATGTTGACAAAAGGAAATAATTTGATAGCTAATAGAAGAATGATCTTGTATTATTTTTTATTAAATGATATGATTTACTGAGTAGCTTATGTGTGCAACTACTTGAATTTTTTTATTATATAATGAATATGCGAGAGCATTATAACAAATACAATTGTTAGAGAACATTACAGCAATCAGTTACATTGCTGGTTTATTAACACTAATATAATAAAACTTACGGAATGTGCCAATGCCTTGGAATGCAAGGGTGAGAGAATGAACACACGGGTTTGTGAAGAAGCAAATATACAGTGAGAACTTATCAAATGAAACATCTAACAATACTCCAAATACTTGCATTAACTTTTTAAATTCAACAAACAATAAAATGTTTTTAAGAAATTGTTGCATTTGAAAATAATACAATTAACTTGCAGCATTATTTGTAAAATGTAACTAAGTATTGGCAACATTTCAACATTTCCTTACTGTGTTGAACAATTAATAACAAAATTGAAAAACCATTAATCTTGTACCTTTATTTACAACTACAAAGTCATGAAAACGTCATATCATACACTTCCTACTTTACAAAATTGAAATAGAATATTCATGTAATATCTTATTACAAATGTATGCAGATTTTAAATAAAATTTAAATTAAAATCTTTGCAACGAAGTTATCAAAGTAATTGATGACATAGAATCTTAAAGAAACAATTTCACAATATTAAAGGAGCAAGAGAGAATAAACAACAATTGAGGATATATTTTTATTTAATAACAAACAATTTTCCACACAAATGGGAATGAATGATCATTAAATTTAAAGTGTATGGTTTTGTAATGATGATTCAGCTTTTTCCGCTCATCGTGGAAGAACAGTTCGAATTTCATCAGCTTACATAACCAACAATTTGGATCAGTATTAAGTAATATACTTACTTCACAACCTGGGTAGTTTCAACATCTAATGGCCTTTTAGTTTCGCGTAAATTTTCCATTCTTTCCAAATTCTGAGAGTGTGATATTCCTAAAAAACAATTTAACATAAAACTTTCGTAACCAATAACGATTGTACATGGACTGTATTTTCCATTAATTCTCCCACATTTTCTCAATACATTACCTCTTCTCGTTTTAGCAACGATTTTACTAGGCCCTTTTGAAACAGTATACATTTTGTAATAGCAGCACAATATACACTTTCACACAACCCAATCCCACTGCCCCCCTAACTTGCTGCCTCGGAGACCAAACTCCGTCAGTGTTCGTGATTTGCGTTGATGAACGACTCATTTACAGAACTCTTGAACTACGATACTTCTGCTCTTTCATTTCTAGAAGGAATGAATAAAAATATAATCATTTTGTTAATAAATTAAAGTCTACGAACTTGCCCACAATAACGTTATGTTGATAAAACAACAGGCGAAACTGGTCAACAATACAATAACTAAATTAATATTAAAGGATTCACTCACATATTATATCAATAAAATGATAGCATATCTAGTAGTATGAAACTAAACTATTATTGGTTAAATTTTAATTCAAATTCATTTTGGTAACATCTTCGAAAGTACATTAATACATATTTTCATTGTTGATTCGAACAGATTGCAGAAGAAAATTTAGTAATATATTTCCAAATTGTTAGTTCAAAAATTAAAAATATGTTCTAATTTGATGAGTGTGCAGACAAATTACGCTTAAAAAGTTTGTAGTGAAAGTCGCTTTGATCGATTTTAATGTGGAAGTAACTTCATACTGTTCCTTGTTTTTCAAATTGAAGATGAAAAAACTGACTCGCTATTTGAGTTAACTCACACGTCTATGACTATTCATTATTGTTCAAGCCAAAGTTAGAGGTCAAGTTTCATGACGAAAGAATTTCTAATTTTCTTTCAATTTCGAAGCAAGAAGGGAGATGAAGGTACTAAGTACAGACGACTCCAGTTATAGTGAACTTCTAGATTCTAACATGTTTGGTTCGCTATAACAGAGGTTCACTATATCCGATGATGTCAAAATTAAATAGCATTTCTCCACAATTATTGATTTTATTAAAATAAGATACAACAAAATACATGAACAGCACGAACTGAAAATTTCGATATCTATATTTGTCCTTAAAAAATCAAATATTTTCAATTGTATGCTTCATACTTTTTTCATTAGCAATTTCTTTAGATCCTTGAAGTTCGTTCTCTCTATACTTGATTCTACATTGTCCACTTCTGCAAATGTCGTAATGCAGTTTTGACATCCTTCAATATGTTGGAACACCATCCCACTCTCCGAAGGCCCCTTTACTCGCCTAACAACATACGAGATCTTTTCGGTAGCGAGATGGCGCAAGCGAGTAATGAAATTGATGACGCCGCGCAGAGCGGCGCGGGGGGTGTCGCCAGGCTGGGGTGTTGTGGCACACGCGCACTTCCTGACGACTACGCAGAACTCAACGCCCTTTGTCCCGCGGAATATAACAGCAAGCTTGAAATTGAAGCAAGAAATCGCGAGACTCCGCCGCCAGCTGTAGCCCACGCAGGACACGGCCTTTGTTTCCGCAGTGAAACAGTGGCATAAGGTCAACAGTAAGGTCCCCATTCCAGGTCCGCTACCTTCATCTCAGAGGGAGATTTCTTCGATTATGTTCACTATATCGGAGGTTCAGGTCCACTAAAACCGAATCTTCTTATGCTTATTTGTAATGTAAGTGAAACTAGACCAGTGACTTAAGTTCACTATAACCGAAGGTTCACAAAATCCGATTTCACTATTATTATCATTATCATTATTATTATTATTATTATTATTATTATTATTATTATTATTATTAGTATTATCCTTTGTAAGTCTCTCGCCTATACTGCGATTTTTCTAAGAGCGACCCTCAAGGCCACTCAAATCCCATCTTCGCGATGGAATATGTCACGGCATTTCGCGTCTTTTCTCGGTCTTGCCGGTAGAAGTCGCATGATCGCAAGCACTGTTTCATACGTTCGCAATCGTGCGAAATCTAGCGGAACAACTGAGAAAGACGCGAAATGCCGTGACATATTCCATCGCGAAGATGGGATTTGAGTGGTCTTGAGGGTTGCTCTTAGAAAAATCGCAGTATAGCGAGGTGTACTACAGCAGACACCGGGATCTTTGGAGAAGCAAGGTGCCTGCTTGGCTTGCTAACTCGGGCAGTCAGGACTCGACGTGAAGTTACATCAATAAAAACTTCCTCACGATGCGTGCAGTACTCAGGAGAACAGCCTTTTGCATTGTTTGAATGTGCCAGTTCTTAAGGGCAAGCCTTGCAGACGATGAAATTAGTTCTTCAGAGATCAGTCCATTTGCAGAGATGACCACAGGGACTACATCAACAGACACTAACCGCCACATGTCACTCTGTTCAGTAGCCAAGGCCTGATATTTTCGCTTCTTCTCGGCAACGGACGCAGCTATATTTCGGTCTAAAGGAATAGCTACGTCGACTATAATCCCTTTCTCTGAAACCTTATCGACCCATATTA
Source organism: Acheta domesticus (assembly GCA_031308135.1). Classification (NCBI taxonomy): domain Eukaryota; kingdom Metazoa; phylum Arthropoda; class Insecta; order Orthoptera; family Gryllidae; genus Acheta; species Acheta domesticus. The sequence continues at coordinate 94,837,528 of JAHLJT010000631.1, read as the reverse complement.
TGTCAGATCTGTTGGCTTCGACCCTGCGATCAGTGGTGACTGCAACATTCCACAAAAGCTTCCACCGTTTCGTCTCCAAAACTGAATCCGGCTTGAACTTGTAGAATGGGATCTCTTTCTGTACCATCTCTGACTTTGCATCCAGGGCTTGATGGACTACCGCAGCAACGTCATTGTGCCGACTCAGGTATTCTGTTTTTGCCAAAGCAGAGCACCCGCCCATTATGTGTTGGAGGGTTTCGCCGGGTTGATTGCAAAGGCGGCAGCGGTCCTCTACACTCATATCCCCAATCACACACCTTTGGTAATTGCGAGTGGAAGTTACGTCTTGAATAGAAATGACAAAGCCTTCTGTCTCAGCAAAGAGGCCAGATTTTGTTAGCCAGGAGACTGACGATCCCATGTTCCCAGCGTTCCTTTTGAGCTCAGCGGAAAACCTGCCGTGCAAACGCTTCTGGGTCCACTCAGCCTATCTTCTTTGTTGATACATGGTCTCTCAGAGTTCGCTTGATTCAGGTTCAGTGGGGTAAAATTCTTGTCCGTGGCACAAATTGCGTCATGCACAACCGTCGTTTTCTGAAGGAAGCATTTGCGAAGACTGTTGATTTGCTTCGCGCACAATAACTCAAAATACAGAAGACCTCTACCTCCTTCGTTCCGAGGTAAGTATAGTCTTGCCATTGAGCTTTTGGGATGGTGCATGCGGTACTTGATAAGAGTGGTCCTAACTTTTCGATTAAGGTCCTGCAGTGCAGTTGTTGTCCAATGAAGAAGACCAAATGTATAGACAGCCACAGGTAATGCCCAAGTGTTGATGGCTGATATGAGGTTCTTTCCATTTAAAAGAGTTTTACAGATTTTAGTGACTCTTTGCACGACTTTATTTTGAATATTACGCCTCATCTTTGAATATCACGCTTCACTTTTGTTCAAAGTTGATGCACAATAAATATTTATAGGAATCCTCTTGCTCTAGTTCTTGGATATTTGTGCCACACATCAGGACGAGTTTGTCAGGATCAAGGATTTTTCCCCTTTTCACGTGCACTGCGGCGCATTTATCAATGCCGAACTCCATGCAAATAGAATCGCTGAAGGACTTATTATTATTATTATTACTCTAAATCACGACTTAAGATGTTATGTGTCGGCTGAATATAAAATCTACTCCAGGTTGCAACCAGCTACCTAAGGAGCAGATCTAGGGACTGTCGGTGCCTCTACAATACTTTGCGCAAAATGTGGGCTGTTCCAAATAAAGCTATTTCTTGCACTTCCCAGTCTTTTGGATTACCTGGGAGTTTAGGCAAGTTCTTACACAAATTTTGCGGAACAAATCCCAGAGCTCCGATAACTATCGGGACGACCTGTGCTTTTACGCCCCACATTCGGCTGATCTCGATTTCCAAACTCTTGTATTTAAGACGTTTCTCTGCCTCCTTGGTAACGACGTTTTGATCGCAAGGTACAGCAACATCCACAAGTAAACACGATTTGTTCTCCAAATCCCGGATGACTATATCCGGTTTGTTTGCTGCTATCGTGCGATCAGTTTGAATTTGTTGGTCGTACAATATCGTACACAATCCAACAGACGTCACCGATTTCGGTGAGTGTTCGTACCACTTGGGGCATGTGTTCGGAACTTCGAGGGCGGTACAGATCTGCCAGTGGAGGTAGCTACACACCCTGTCGTGTCTTTTCAAGTATTCGGTCTTTGCTAGGATTGGACAAGCTGAGACAATATGATCGATGGTTTCTACGTGTTCCTGACAAATGCGGCATTTATCATCTTGGGAAATTTTGAGAACCGCTTTATCATAATGTCGTGTTCTCAAGGCCTGATCTTGGGCAGCTATTACAAGTGCTTCCGATTCTGGCTTCATTCTTCCCCTTTTAAGCCACATAAATGATTGATCTTTATTGATCTGCACCTTGTCCATTCTTTTTAGATATTGTCCGTGGAGTGGTTTGTCTCTCCACGATTTCTTTAACATTTTCTGTGTCTCAAATTTCATGTTAAGAAGCATCAGAAGTTCAGTGTCTCTGTCATTCTGGTTGTCTTGCATAGTCTTGTACGCAATGCTTCTTGCTACTTACAATGCCTCTGTTTCCCATTCTTCGGTCAGATTTCATGACCTGCCTCATTAGTGGGTCATCTTGATGGCTGACTACATACTTTCCCAACCCGGTTATTGCATTGTGCCAGGAGGCTTCAATTTGTCTCAGGCCTCTTCCTCCTTCCTTACGTGACACATAAAGTCTGTGTACATCAGCTCGGGGGTGGGCAACATGATGCATTGTAATCAATTTTCTGTTTTTTCGATCCATGATGCGAATTTCCTGTTCAGTCCAGTTTATTGATATATATGATATATGATATTGATATATTTATTATTATTATTATTATTATTATTATTATCATCATCATCATCATCATTATTATTACCCTAGAATAGGGCTTTCCAACAGGCGGCCCGCGGGCTGCATGCGGCCCGCGACTGCTTTGAAAAATTTTATTATACCAACCAAATACAATACAATTGTGCAGTTTATCTTATTTTTATTTAATGGTAAATTAATTTTATCGTTGTATATACATTAATCATTAAGTATATTGAATAAAAGTAGTATCTAATATATATATATATATATATATATATATATATATATATTTGTTTCAGTATAAAATCAGTAGTTAGGGTAAAAACCATCTTAAATTATAGCGCGGCCCGCGTCTTAACTAGAATTTGATATGTGGCCCATAAGCCCTTCGAAAATGAACAGCCCTGGCCTACAACATCCCATAAAGGGCAAAGGACCCCTGTTTTAGCAGGGTTACAATATATTGATATTTGTAAAATCACTGAAGTAAATCATCAGAACCACCAATATAATACAGGGTGTCCGGGGAGGAAACGTCGAAACTTCGAAAATAAGCTCTTAGGACAATTCTAAGCATATTTTGTCTGATAAACTACGTGGATATTCCGAATGGTTGAGCCGCAATAAGCACTCAAATGTTGGTTTAAAAAACGATTTCTAGGCAAAAATTTGCATTATAGAAGTATTCATTAGAAACATTCCAGAAACATAAGTTGTTTATTATTTACATATTCCTGGAGTGTTCCTTTGCTTCCATAATGCAAATTTTTGCCTAGAAATCGATTTTTAAACCAAATTTTGAGTACTCATTGCGGCTCAACCATTCGGAATATCCACGTAGTTTATTAGACAAAATATGCTTAGAATAGTCTTAAGAGCTTATTTTCGAAGTTTCGACGTTTCGTCCACGGACACCTGTATAAAGCGAAACAAATAGTAACTATAAGAAACTAATGTAAAACAAACTATAAGACAACAAATATATGAACAAACAAAATAATAACAAGAAGAAATTTAATAGTAGCTGTAAGAAAATATATGAGCAAAATAAAATAGTAGTTATAAGAAACATTGGTCGCCAGTGGCGTAGCATGACTCGCACGTTTGGGGATGCTCAACAGTAACACACAAAATGTCACTATCAACTACTTCATCTAACAGGCGAACGCAACACAAGGCAGACACACTGGAACTACTTCCACGATCTCGATTGCTTACCACGGTGTAGGCGATTCCCACAAAATCCTCACAGCACTCAGGACTGTCGATGTCTTGAAAACAAATTATACAATGGCTCAGCTTTAATTCTTATACGCGAATGGCAATGAGACCACTTGTTAATTTATACATTACAGACTAAAATAATATGTAATCTATTTAAGTAATAATTAAATTTCTTGGATATTAATTAAGAAATAGTAGACAGGCACTACTTCTACAGTTTGTGCCCATGACGAAGCGGGGACTCCCGAGTGAGAGATAATTTACTCTCCGCCTGAAGTGTGCTGCGCTCTCGTGCACAAACGAGCAACTTGCTCATTAAGCTCTTTCTGTAGTGGATGGTAGCATAAAGCAGTCGGTTTTCTCTGGGCCAAGGGTGAAGAGGGGAGAGGGGAACCTCATCATCTGCGCATGCGTCATTGCTTGTCGCAATCTCGCAGCAGACGCTAGAAGCATTTTAGATTCCAAGCAATCACAGGCCAGCTTCAACAACCCGCCGAATTCAATCATAGGAAATCAATTTCAAATTAATACAAAACGTGTTTCGCTCAACGGACCACTTGTAAGATTATCAATACGGTATTTAGGGTTCTTTATTAATATTATATACGGGAATGCTTAGCGTCTCCTGACGCTACGCCACTGCTAGTTGCTCTGGGGATCATCAAATGCATTGAAATTACTCTGGTTCACGCAGGAGTCAACTGCACTTGATAATGAGCAGACACTTTTAGAATAGGAACTAATAGGTGTACCAAACTCACACCTAAATTTTTATTTCGAAGGGTAGGATTTGCAAGTGTTAGTAGCACTGGTGGCCGTTGGGTTGCGAATTACGGGGCGAACAATCACCTATATTTTGTCTCTTAAGAAAGAGCAAAGTACAGTGTGCAGTGTGCGACAGATTTGCAAACAACGGGATCGTAATCTTTGTCTAATGTAACGTGTACTTGGCAACGGAAGATGCAATTGATTCAGGAAAACAAAAAGATTTTTTTTAAAAATAGAGCTAAGAAAAGAATAATTGACAAAATCAAATGAACGGGTCTTAGCTTAGCTAATGGCCCAATCAAATTAGACTAAAAAATGGCGATCGAAGGGGAAAAAGAATCCCGGCCTTTTGATGTCGGGGTGGCCGTTTGAAGATGCTTTTTCGACGTTTTTTGCGTATATCGCCATAACTATCAATCTCACAGAAAATTATGTTCTACAAAAAATTAATGTAGCTAATTTCCTACAAAAAAGTTCCTATAAGATTTTGTTGTCAAATTAAGCATTTTAGTGTTACAGGCATGAAAAGTTCTTATTATTGTTTACCACAAGGCCCTAGTAATCTCCCCTATAAAAATTGTTTTTATAAGTTCATTGCACGTTTATCAACAATTTATTTGCATAATTTGCGCGCGAAACAAGAGCAGGAAAAATTTAAAGAAAAAATTGGAGCCATTTTTGAGTGTCCCAGGGATTTCATATAAAGTATCCCCAAATTTTAAAGAAAGTTTTTCAAAATTGCAGCGCTTTGAGTCGAGCCAGATCGACCAGGGAATTTCCATTTTTGAAAAAATTCCTACGTATGGTTTAGGCGCTAGTGGTGTTCACAGACGGACGGACGGACGTTTTTTTTAAACAACACTTTTTCAGAGTCAGGAGATCCCAAAACGTGTATATCCCTTTAAATTTCGAAATTGATTTTACGCAGCATTACATAACTTTCTTTATACTAAGTATATTACTCCGTATATACACGTACGTATACGAAAAAGTAACAAGAGTTGCGTTACAACTAGCTTCCTTTGAAGTTCAGGAGTGCTATAGCTTATGTTTTACAACCATAAGCCTTAAATGTATTCACAAAATAATTAGTTTTTTGGACTTTTTTGCCTAGCATTACATCACAGATTCAAGAGATCATCAATGCGCAATAGTTTAGCTGCTTGCCACCTGAGAATGACGACTGAGATCTACGATTGAGTTCATCAGTGCACAGAACTGCGTATATGTAGTATAGGTGAAGACTGTCAATTTTACCGTCAACGTAACCAAAATGTTCATATTTAAGAATGATTCTGACTGTTTTTCTTCATGCTATTTATAAAAGTAACTTCGATATTGATTTTAATTGCGTTTAAGACGTGAATGAATTAAATGTTTTATTGTAGTGGAGAAAGGATATATTTGAAGGTGAAGGAATAATTATTTAAATTGAAGAGAATAAGTTCAGCGAGGAGAAGTTTAACTGAAGTAAAAGTAACGAGAAATGGAAGGAATTTAATGCGTATTAAAACTGTTTTTCAAGGTTGTTGAAAATAGAACAAAACAGGTTCTTTTAGATAACAGAAAAACTTGTTCAAGCCGGAATCGACAATGTGATCTCGAATTTTGGGAGATATTATAATTGTCTAAGTGGTTAATGGCACCTTTTTCTCAGTCTCTATCTGTCAAGGACCCCAAAACGCGTACTCGAATTCAATTAAAAGCACCATTTATTTTTATATTTCAATTGCCTCGGCGCGGGTTCAAAGATCAATTTCAAACTTTTCATTATAAATAAGTGAGAAGGAAAAAATACGAAAAAGAATAAGTTTTACAATGTGGCAACTCATTGAAAAATGGGTATCTTCTTCTTCTGCCTTCAGGGATTAGAGTGATGCCTGTTCCGGCCTCTCAGTCCTTCTCCTTTTTAGGGGATCTGAATCTCTTCTTCCTCGAGACTTACATTTCATTACTTACAAGTGGTTGGTGAGAAGATATTGATAGATTCGTAGGCTTCCGCGGCCGGAGTCATTATGTTCTTGGCTGTCCGGGATGAGCCGCGTCTCAGTCGGTTTTGCTGACGTTTCGGCCATCTTGCTGTGGCCTTCTTCAGAGCTATACTGCTGCAGCTGCTACAGCAGTATAGCTCTGAAGAAGGCCACAGCAAGAAAACCGACTGAGACGCGGCTCATCCCGGACAGCCAAGAACAGAGAAGATATTGAGTTCACTGTGTATGTCAGTATTTCTTATTTTATCGAGTCTAGTGCTGCGTTTGACAGATCTCAACTGCCTTTACTCTTGATATATCTTTCTTACTATGATTCCCACCCATAATTGTACCCATTTCTACCCAAGATTTTGAGCCATAGAGGAGAGTTGGTACTGCCATTGTTTTGTAGAATTTTATTTGAGTTTCTTTTCTTGTTTTATTTTCGAGGTGCTTTTTAATACACCCACAAATTCTTTGAAATTTATGTAATTTATTTTCTATATCTTCATCCCACTCATGAGAAATATTGCAACCTAAGTAATTAAACGTTTTCACTTGTTCCTGAACCTATCCATCCGTGACGATTTTAGTTATGCCAAGATATTTCCCACGGAATAACATAGTTTTAGCTTTTGGAATGGATATTTTCATGTTATATTCGTATCCGATTCGAATCCGAGTGCACTGACTTCTGCAAATTATCTTCTGTCTCTTGTACAATTATCTGGCTATCTGTGAACAGCAAGGTGTTAATTGAGTTATTATTTGAGAATATGATGTCTTGTGGAACATTAACTTGCCATTCGCGTATCTTGTCATCGAGATAAATATTAAATAATGTCGATGATAATCTGCAACCTTGTCCTTCGCTTTGATTTATAAACATTTCCTTCGAACATTTTCCTCCAATGTCAGTTATTACTTATTGTTTTCATTTACTGGTCGGATTGTCTCTATCAAATGTACGGGATAACCTCTTTTATCCATGATGTTCCATAATTTTTCTTAGGACTCTATCGAAAGCTTTGACGTAGTCTATAAAGGCTAAGTGCATCTCTAAATTAAATCCCCTTCTTTTTTCGGTAATTTGTTTAATAGTGGAAACACCATCAGTGCAAGAGCGTCTTTTTCTGAAGCCACTTTGTTCATTTAATAATAGAGCTTCTGAGATATTTTTTAGTCTTTCATTTAGAATTTTACTATATATTTTATAGTCTGTATTTATGCATATAAAATGCGAGTTCTTTACGGTTGACACCGTTTCTCGCTTCTCAACTTCCAATATTTTCGGTCAAGCCGGTCTCCTCGTAGACCTCTCGCCTCCATATCACATTCTAAATCTTTCTTCCAGCTTCTGGGTGGCCTGCCACGCTTCTTTCTTGTTGAGGGTGTCCACAACCACACTTTCTTTGGCCGCCTTAAGTGATCCATCCGTTGGAGATGTCCATACCAACTCAATCGCTTGGCTTCGATTATTTCTAAGATGGATCCTTCGACATACATCCTTTATCGGATATCTTCGTCCTGTGCATGGTCTAATTTTTGACACATGGCAGCTCCTTCTCCAAAAGTCGGAGGGAAAATGCGGCATCCCTGGGCCGCTACCTGGGGGCACGCTGGCTCGCTACCAACGTGCAGCGATCTCGCAACCCCCAGTGGACGCCTGGCGCACGCAATCCTCAATGCACGACAGCACAGCGGGCCGGCCAAGGGCAGCCGGCGAGTTGAGCGGCCACGAGCGGTACCCTTCTGGGCCTTCTGCATCCGGCGGCACCGCCCCGGAGCGGTCCTGGGTCCCGGCAATGAACGCGGCATCTGACACCTGGGACGCCCCCTGTTCCACCGGCGTGGCTGCGGCACGGTGCGGGGATAGCGGCAACTGACCGGCCGGCACCACTGCCGTCGTCGGTGGCAGTCACCACTGGCCGCCGACAAGTTTCCAGCGTCACTAAGTGGCCAACGACACCACCTGGTTGGCACCACTGCCGACTGCCTGTCGTCCTCCCCCAGAGCTCAACGGAGCATGTACACAAGTCACAACGGAACGCGCCTTGATAAAAATTTAGAAAATCATAGTGTGGTATAAAATATCATATATTCGATACTTTAACCATCAACTGGTGACGTGCCTTCGAACTTCTGTTATCGGTGACGTGCGGTCATGAGGTCATTGTGACCGGGAAAGTTTTAGACTATATTTGTTATTTCATTTCACATCCAATTCACAATTTTTTTCACGTTAATAGAGGGCATAATAAAGAGAAAAATCGAAGAGTTTGTAGTTTATAAAATAAGCAGAAAATAATATAATTTTTAATTACTCGCTGAGAGAATTTCAGGTCATATATTGCTCCATATCTTTTTGTTCACAGTTGACTCTTGAAATATGCCTAGAAGGACTTTGAAATGATATTGACTACATAAAAAGCATTTATTTTAATAAGAAAATACACTGTTAAATGAAAATTATATACTAAGTATAAACGTGCATGACCAAATATAAACTTCCACTACTGGTAAGGTGCGGTCATCGAGACAGATCCGTAACTTCAAAGACTGATTCTCAGAAGCGAATGGCTGCAACTAGATAAGCTAGCCCACGCCCGAACATTGTCTAGAAAGAGATAGGAAGGCACTGTAAACGAAAACTTCCTGCTTTGCCCCGGTCGAGGGGACTGAATTTTCCTCGCCGGTCACTGTGACAGCACGTCACAAGATAACGGTTAATATTATGTAATTCCTATGTTTAAATACATCTGACCATTTTTTAAAATATTATATTTAATTATTTTGATATTTAAATCTGAAGACGGAAATAATTAATTTCCGAAAAATTGCTGTTACTATTACGTATCACATATAATATTGATCTAAAACAATTTTCCGTCTTTAAATAAATGACCAATACATTCTGATATAGCATTGTAAATAGTGAATTTATGAGCGTGTATGTGGTATACACAAGTGTTTATTAGTATCTAAAATATACAGTGGAAAGCAACAGAGGATAAAATTTCATTGTGCTTCCTACAATGGTACAATATTGATCTCTTGATACTATAATTTGACATTCTGATTTCGAAAAAAGTATTTAAAGTACTTTGTTCAGAAATACATTAAATTATAAAATAAACCTGAAACGACATGCCAGATACTTAAAAATATCATTTTGGAAAAATCAATAGTTTTAATGAAATTGGCACTGATGCCGTGATTTGGTTTTATATCTACAAAGTGTTTAAATAAACATTTGGCAAGTTTTTTGAGAAAATCCTGTTTAAGTATCTTAAAATTGCACATTTTTCACTTTTAAAAGCTACTAATTTGGTCCAAAATTGTACGTGACATTAATTAAAGATCTAACTAGGGATAAAATATTTTTTCAGAAAAAATTTCTGCCTCCAATAACGTAGTTGTGTGAGTGGGTCAAAGAAATTTTAAACTTTTGCAGTTTTCCAAAATTCAGAGGTAACTGCGAAAATAGGACATCCACCATATTTTTAAGGCTACTATTCTCTAATCAAGGTAATTTTTTAAAGAAATGGAGTCATTTTTGTGAACATTATGAAAAAGTCTCTGGGACCTCGAAAATATCCCAATTTTAAAATTTGTTTCAAACTCTCATGGCTTTGAGTTGGGAGAGATCAATGATAGTGGCGGCTTGTGCTTAGATTACACGATTGAACAACCCCCAGATAGATGTAAAATACTGTTCGTTTTTAGAAATATATCGTTTTAGAAATATATGTCATTCAATAATAGAGGCATTGAAGCAATATTGATGTATGAAATCATTTTAAAATCTAAGAGTGCCCGCCTAGCGTTCTCCAGCGTGTCTCGTTGCAAGCTAGGCAACGCCCTGGTGTGACGTCACACTCTTGAAGCGCTGTAGAGAGCAGTACGAATCTCTCGGTTTCACGCGCGTCTCTATGCTAGCAGAGGGTATTCTCTCTGCTGTTTAATACCGTCACGATACCTCAGAAAGCACCTCAGGAGGTCACCTGAAGTGTTGGGAACTCGTCACCGACTGCACTGGGGAGACACGAGGAATATCACTTTTCTTTTTCTAATTTTACTGTTTATACACGTATTGTTTATGAATTTGCGCGTTATTAAAGGTATACAAATTCAATCAATTTTTGACAATATTGTGTGGATTATTTAACATATTTGGTAAATTTATCTTCTTTTTATATTAGATTTATTGATTAAAATGCGCATTTGATGGGTGCAGTTACTTTTGTAGGAAGATGTTAATTTAATAAGTTGAGTTGCCAGTGAAATTCAACTTCAAGAAGTCAGTGAAATTGACTTATGTTGGATTCTTGACACACTAAAGTTTTTGATATTGGTTTTCAGTTACTCTTAAACAGCGTATATCACAACTATGCAGAAAATAAGTAAATTAGTTCTTTGAATATTTAAAGCCGTTGGTTCAAACAGTTTTAAAAGCGAGAAGATTCTCATAAAGTTCACAATAAATAACGTAACCACACTACTTAAATGCAATCGGATAATAACTGAAGCTTTAAACATGTATGAGAATTTTGGAAGCAATATTATTGCATTCTTTCTAAATTAAAACGGAAGTCTTATGTAGTGTCTCAATATGGCCCAGACGTTCTCGCAGAATGCCCTGTAAGAAAAATGTTGACTATGGACATAGTCCCATTTTTTGCACGTTTTAGGATACAGCTCATAAAGAAAATTTGCCTCACTTATCCCCTTAGGTCATTTATTCTGGTCGATCCCAGGCAAGAACAAAGAGTCCTGAATGCACATACTGTAATTATGGTTATTTCAGTGCGTCTCGTGAGGGCACCTCATCTCTGCGCATATTTAATGACTTTTACAGGTTTATTCCTAGCCATTGGCTCTGCGTTAACTTTCAGAGATGGAAACATGCACACGTTGCAGAGATAGTTGCGCGTCTTGTGGAGACAGGATGGCCAGTCGCAGCGTTGACCCTGCACATGTGCGGTTCGCGCGGGCGTTTCTGACATCCAGCGGGACCGCCTAAACAGCCGCGTCGAGCTTCAGTCAATCAACCATAGCTATCAAATCGAATGTTCCGGAAATTTTCGAATTCATTAATTCCATTGGACATTCTGTCCGCTCTATCCTTAACTTGCCTAATGCATTGCATGGCAGCAAAATTCAATGATAATCAGATTCAAAGCGACCTACGTTGCGTGTAGACGTGTCCTATGCCACGTAACGTTATTGCAAATTGATGTCCTATTTTAGGCAGTTTAGGCATTATCACTCCTGTGTATGTCATTTAAATTTCAACTGTGCGCTAATTAATGAGTTCATGAACTGTAATTAATCCTGTAGTTTGCATAATAAGTTACAACCTTTGCCTGCTTACCGAGGTATTTACTGAAAATCTGCGCCGCGCGCCAACTGCATTGTTCGTAGAACAAAATTGTGTGTCTCGTGCGTGGGAAGAACTTTTCGTACGTGCTTAAGTGCATGTAACGACGACTTGCTTGCAATACAATCTTCACCCCTCTGTGCAGGGAAACTCTACCAGACAGTCTTTCTACAGGGTATCAACACTTCAAGCTTCATTATTTATCTAAAATGTGTTTATTATTTATAAAATGTGTTAAGTGTTTTTCTTTTACAGAAATTAGTGCATTTGATGAGAATATTTGTGCGTGTAATATTGTAGGAAGGATTCCGCGACTCACGTCTCATTCAAATGACCCTACTGAGCTATCTCAGGTTAGTGCCAGGAAACAAATAATTAGTTAAGAAAAATTTTGGTAGATGAGCATGTACTCTGCTTCAGACGGAAGGTTTTTCCCCCTTCAGGTTTTTTTCTCAGACGTACCTGATGATCTCTTTCCACGACTCTGATGCGATGGAGAGACCATTTGGGATAATACCAGAATTCGAAAGGTTAGAACGCGGTAGGATGTAGGTGTTGTAATGGATTAAAGTCCATCGGGTTAGCTGTGAAGTTTCAAGCTTTTTAATTTTATATGGGTAATAATTACCTATTAAATAAAAATAAAATATCTTCTGTTCTTTCTATCTGGTGTATGTAACACCATCTCATTATACAGTCCTCTTTCTATTCATTCATGTACTACGTCAGAAATTGTTCAATTCAAAGCATAAAATCTGATCAACGTGTAACTGAATTCAATATTTCACTTAATATTAAAAGCTACAGAAATTCCTTTATTATCATCATTAGAATGCTGTCTGTTTTCATTAACCATACGGATATATCATGCTTCTAAGACTTTTTAGAATACATAACATTTTTATCACTGATTTATTATTATGAGATAGTGTTTTATATGTCATTGTTATATTGTAGCCTGAAGATATGAATAATCTTTCGTGGAACGTTGTAAAATGTGTAATAAGCGACAACCTGATTATTCAATTATAAATCAGTGACAAAAATGTTAAGCTGTCTAAACATTTTTGAAAGATAATGTATCCGTATGGTTACAAAAAATTCCAATTTCCAAAATCACCGTTTCTAAACGTTCTCTTCAAAGGGACTTGAGCTACTGATTTGTCTCATGAGCGTCCATCCAGGCAACAGTTTGGCGAACTGCGATGAAGGGTAGGTGGAGTGCAGCTGGAAAGCGACAACGTGGCCTCCGGCCAGCAGCGCGGCCGTCATGCCGTAGGTGCCGTACGAGATGACGGAGTGGTTGCAGGCGGAGAGCAGCGCCAGGTCTTGCAGCGCGGAGCCCTCGGTGCCTCCCCCGGCCGCGAACGACACCAGCCGCAGCGCGGAGGCCCGCGCCATGTCGTCCAGTGCTGGCAGCAGAACGCGCCGCACCTACCCAAGGCAATTGTTTGCAAAATATCACTTCGACATTGCCATAACTTTAATAAAATGTATTTTACTGATCGTCTAAAATAATAAAAACTACGAATATTTGATATATGAAGAAGAAATATACGATCCGCGTTTTCATGAGTTCCAGAATTCCCACCCTAAGTTTCTACTTACACATAGTTGAATTATGAATAAAGATATCAACAAGCGTGGAGACCATTATTTAAAAACTATAACTAAATTTTTCGCTCCCCAAAACCGAAAAAGGTTTTTGCAGTTCGAGAAACGAACTACAGATTTGATTTCATAAGAGTAGAATTCCTAAAACATGCCGCCCCCAGACCTTATTCTTTTATCAACTAGCAAAATAGAACAATAAAACGTGCGCATAGTGAAGCTACATTTATATTCAGGAGAAAAGGAAGGGGCTTTCTCAGAATTTGGTGAAGGGAAACTGGAGAAAAGAACAGATCGAGAGTGGTCAGTTACACAGAAGATGAAGTACGATACTTGCTACAGGCATATTTACTCGTTTAGAATAACAGAAAAAATGTAACTGTTGCATGTACGTCATTATTAAAATAAATGTTGTTTCTGTTTTTATAGTCAGTATAGTCTCTAAGTTTTCAGAAAATACGTGTGAAGATAATTATCATTACCTAATGGTCAAGCTCTGTAGCACTTGCCCACCCCTGACAAGAATTGTTGTCGCGGATTTTCAACTTGGCACCGCATGAGCACCCTATTTACCAACTTCTTTCTAACACCCACCGCCTTAGATATCTCAGGGCAAAATCTGCAGTACCCACTTAGATATAATGTTTGGGTTTGGAATGCATGAGAAATAACAATGCGTTTGATTAAAACAGTTTATTTTTACTTTCCCGTATACGTACGTATACACGGAGTGATATACGTAGTATAGGGAAAGTTATATAATGCTGCCCGAAAAAATGACGAATTTTCGGCGGAAAAAAATTCATTGCCGGGCTGTGATAACGAAAAAGTGGATAAAACCAGTTGCTAAATTAAGAAAAAAAATCCCCTAGCACTGGTGTAGCCAGAAACCCTCTTTTGTAGGTCCTTGATATCGAAAAACCAATTGAAAGGAAAACGTCCGTCTGTGAACACTGCTAGCGCCTAAACCATACGTGCGATTTCTTCCAAAATGGATACTTCCCGGTGTATCTGATTCTCGTCAAAGCTTTGAGATTTTGAAAAAGATTCTTCAAAATTTGGGGGTACTTTACATGTAGCGCCCCGGACATTTTCAAAATTTTCTCAAAAACGGCTGCAAATTTGTTCTTTAAATTTCTTGTATGAATAGAGTAAAAGATACTTATTAACATGGCATTGGACCGATTTTCACGAATAACTGAATTTTTCACTGAATTTTCGAAAATTATGAAAGTTTGAATTTTTTTTCGGCGTCTTTCTCCAACTACAAAATTGAAGATAGAGATTTTTCCTTCAAATAAAATGTGCTCTCAAAAGTGAGTTCTTTGTTTAAGGTCATGTACATTGTTCTGAAAATTTTAGTAGTTTCCGCGCAATATTGCGTGCAATATGTGCAACATTAAAAAATTACAAAAACTAGATTTTCTCAAAAACGGCTCCAAATTTCTCTTTAAACTTTTGGTAGGGATAGTGCTAAATATACCCTATGAGATGACATAAACGCCACATTGCTGTATTCTTTTGTTTTTTCAAAACTTGCAAAAAAATAATTTTTTTGACTTGTCTCTCACGTCGTTAATATTTACACTAGCGGAAAATTGTTCACATTATTATATTTATGAGTACATGTGCTTTAAATAATGTCAAGTAAAGTTTATCGAAAACACAACCGTTTTCTGTGAAAACTAGCTCAAATTTCCGCATTTTCAGAAAGTTTCAAACGCCATTTTCTCATATATGGCTTCAATTTTTTTTCTTCAAACTTTTCGAACGGATAGTGCTAATGGCACTCTTTAATATGACGCAAAGTTTATTTTCAGGAATTCTTTTGTTTTTTCAAAAATTACACATATGTAATTTTTTTAAAGGATCTCTCATATCTTTAATATTCACATTACCAGTAATTTGTAAACATTATTATATTTGTGTATGTAAGTGCTTCAAGTAACTTCAAATAAAGTATTTTGAAAACTCAAAAATTTTCTGTGAAAATGAGTTTCAAATTTCGCTTTTTTAGTAGCGCTAAAATGCAATTTTCTTTAAAACGGCACATAATTTTTAAAAGAAAATTGCCATTTATGACTAGGTTTTTGTGTTCTTTAATATTCTAAAATTAATATTGCCGTTCTACCAATAGGAAACCGAAAAATTAAGAAAATGACAAAAAAAACGTACTTTTGGCGGTGATAGATGACAGCTGGCAAGAAAGAGTATGTGGCAATTCCGAATAGCTAGCGAAGACCCAAGGAAATAGAAAACTAATACGGGAAAGTCTTTGCCATTCTGTAGCACCACTAGTTATCGCTGAAATGCGATATAACAAAACATGTTTTCGGTTTTAAAGAAATGAAATGAGAATATGTGGGTGCTTTCTTATTGATTGATTGATTAATTAGTGATTTCGGGCACGTCAATTGCTAAGGTAATTAATCCTGTAAGGGTGGTGTGTGTGTTTTCCTTGAGAGGTGGCGGCGATCTTCCTCTGCTAAATGGTGAGATTCGGCGCCGACCTACCTTCGGCTAACGGGATTTTGTCCAGCCAAGTACCTCCCACCAGCGGGCCGCCGCCCCAGCCAGAACAATCGCCAAGCTCCCGACCGGTCTCTCAGCGTGTGTGGTAGTGTAGTGCATGTAAATTTGAGTAAGCGGTGATGACAGGACAATGAAGAGGAAGGAAAGATCGCGCGATTTCCGTGGCCAGTTTGTTAAGGTAGTAGTTCATTTGCCTAATATTTATCGGAGGAACCACGGAAAACTACCGATCAGAGCAGCCGCCCGCTAGAGTTCTCCAGATAGCAACTGAACTCGACCAGACTATGCAGCCAGTGAGGAAAATCCTACCGCCGTGGGGATCCTAGGACTTCCCGGTCAGAGGCACTGTAGTGACATCAGTTGGTGCCCTGAGCCACATCTTCCGGTGTGTGTTAGATAAGAAGTCGCTCGTACCCAGGGCATGTCATCGCTGGCGACGACCGCCGCCAGCGGTCCCGCGGCCCCCGCGCGCCCGGCCTCGGCCTCCGCTTCCTCCTCCAGGGCGCGCGCGAGGCGGAGCAGGGCGCGCGCGTAGTAGAGGGCGTCGGCCTCCAGCTGCACGTGCAGGATGGTCTTCATCCACGCGGGGTAGTCCGTGCGACGCGCGTGCACCGCCACCATCGCCACCTCGTGCGGCTCGGCGCCGAACCTCTCGGCCGCCGCCGTCGCCACGCGGCGCAGCTCGGCCTGCACCCGCTCGCGCAGCTCCGCCCTCCAGCGCACCTGCGCGCGCAGCTCCTCTGCGTGCCGGGCGATGAAGGCCGGGAGCACAACGTATCTGGAGAGGGCGAGCGGGCCGGGCGCAGGGGCTGCGGCGGAGGCGTTGGCGACGGCGGCGGCGAAGGCGGCGGCGGCCGCGGGGACGTCCCTCGTCGCCACGGGGCTCCGGAGGGCGTCCGCCTCGCTCAACCCGTGCCCGAACGGGCAGGCGCGGAGCAGCGCGGCGATGCTGGGGCCCGTGGGCACGTGGCTGAAGGCGCGGTGCAGAGCGTTCTGCAGGTCAGTGGGCGTGGCCAGCGTGAGGTTGTGCGTGCGCGCCACCGCCCACGCGGACGCCCACTCCATGAAGACGTTCCCGAAGCGGCCGCCCTTGGCCACCGTGACCACGCCCCCGAGGCAGCGCTGCAGGGCCCACGCCCTCCGCTCCGCGCTGGGCGGCGCGCGCTCTGGCAGCGGCCACGCCCCCGGGCGCCAGGGCCCCAGGCTGAGGACCGCCACCAGGAGGAGCACGGCCGCCAGGCGAAAACGCCGGCGCCACGCCCGCCATACTAGCTGCGGCGGCCCCACCCGTGCCGGCTGCCCGTCCGGGCCCTTCGTCGCATCCATGTGCAACGCTCCAGCAATGCTTCAGCAACGCTCCAAACAGCACTAGTCTCTAAGATTACCTGTGATAACAGCGCCGGCGAGTTTCTCGCTTCGCGCGAGTGTGTTCCTTCTTAAGCACTTCCATGTGTTCATAAAGCCACAGGCTTCACAGTAAAGCCACAACAAACGACCGGTGTCACAGAAAATGCCTCGCAAAAGTAAATAGGGATCACTAAACAATTACACATTCCTGAAGAACCAAGCCTTTTCTTAATGATGCTTCTAAAAAATATAAGCGATGAATTTTGAACAAGCTTTTGCAAATACACACCCCTTTTCTGGAAACGTCTAGTTCCTGTAGACGGGAAAAGTAAAACGATTAATGAAAAATATTAAGGAAGTGTAGAGACTTTCCACTTCGCAAAGGTTTCGAACCCACAGTTGTGGAAATAATCGAATCTGTCCCAAAGTGCTTCAAAACCTGCTCACTCTTTCCTACTATTTGTACATGTTTTACGGTTATAAAAGAATTCGCACTCACTGCGCAACCGTACTACGATTGTGAGTGCTGGTAAGGTGTACAAAATATTTAATGATGAAAAATAAGCTCATGTGTATATTTATGAATTATTACTGAACATGTTAGGATATGTATTCTTTACAAAAACTAAAGATTGAATTAAACACATCGACCACTTTTTCAAATTTGACTGTGACCTCAGCAAAGCACCCACTAGAAGAGGCTCTTGGGGCTTCAGCACCCATCCCTCGAAAATCAGTGATATGCATTACAAAATATAGTTTCTACTAATTTTCAATTATAACGAAAGTCATTCCATTCATTGTTTACATTATTAATACTGACTATAAGTCAACAAATTAAAATATATTTGATATTCAGAAAAAATTAAAAATTCTTTAAAAGAAAACATCAAGATCCCTGGAGACTACCCGTTGCTTTTCCCCTCCACGGAAACAAAGCCTGAGTGCGTCTGTGTGTGACCAATTTTTCAAATTTTTCTAATTTTTTAAGATTTGTTGAGGTTTAGGGACATTTAAACTCTTATGCCATCTATTAGTGATGGGTAAATAATAACGATAATGATAAGATGGAAGAAGATGGAGAAATGGTAATGTGAGAGGAAGAGGAAACTGGACATTTCTAATAAAAACTGACTTTGACCACCACAAATTCTACTTGATTGTCCAGGAGTTCCACTTGGATTGGAAAGGAAACTAAGTGTCAGCGAAGGCGAGTACATTAGCACAGAGGCCATGATACAATAAACAGCGAATTCGTTTTCTAATACAAATGAGTCGGAGAATTTTGCTTGTGACACGTTTATCTGCCATAGCCAAAGATAATGCTTCCTTCATTTAGATGTCTCCAGTGGAGCTGTGGTTACTGTAAGAGGGGCTCGTAATATCCGTAAGAAATGCGGGAAGAGTGAGGGTATTAGTTGCAAAGTCGGCTACTAGAGTATTTGAAGTAATGGCAACCTCTGGAAAATCATAATCAAACCCGCTACGTTAAATGTGGTTTCTTATTTTCTTATATGCATACATACGTAGTTTAGAGAAAGTTATGCAATGCTGCGGAAAAGCGATCTCGAGATTTCACCGGAAATACACCCTCTGGGTTCCCTGAAACCGAAAAAGTGTTGTTTTTTTTTCCTTCAAAACGTCCGTCCGTCTGTCCGTCTACCTGTGCGTCGGTCTGTCTGTGAACAACACTAGCCCCTAAACTATTCGCACGATTTTTCCTAAAATGAATATTCCCCAGTCGTTCTGGCCCGACTCGAAGGTCTGCAATTTTGAAAAAAAAAGTCTTTATATTTTGGGGATATTTACACGAAGTCCGTTGGACGTTTTCAAAATATTATCGAAAATAGCTCCACTTTTTTTATTTATACTTCTTGTAAGAACAGAAATCTTGTAAGAACAGAGAGCCGAGGGCCTGAAAGTCTGTGGCTGCCGCGGCTCGAAGGGTAGCATTTTATACTTTCTTTCGAATAAGAACGACGAAAAATGAGTGTTTTGACGGAACTGGGGTGCATGTAATAACAGCTCTGTGTCGCGCACGTCCCTATTTATCGCGTGCGACCTCTCCAGCCGTCCGTCCGAATTGTAGAGAGCCGACAGTTTGAAAGCGCGTCACAACAACAACGTGCATTTATTATTGACTATGCGACCGCGCGCTATGTCGGCAGCCAGTTCAGACGGCTTATTGTGATCTGTTACTATAGGAACTTTTGCGACATCCTTTCAGTTTATTTCGCAGAAGACTATAAACATCTTATAAGAAAAGTAAAAATCTTATAGAAAATCAAATCTGTATTTTATTTACCGATGCAAATAAGTTTTCTGTTACTTTGGAGCGAAAATTTATAGTTTTCTAATGTTGCAATAACGCTCTGTTGGTACGTACTTTTATTCATTAAACTACATTAAACATTACATTACATTAAACTAGGTGGAGTACAAGAGTCGGGTAGGGATTCTGGCGCTCATAAAATCGTGCGTAGTTTATACTTTTCCCCAATACATCACTTACAGGTTTTTAATTGTTTTTGACGAAAATACATCAAATCAAATCGATAGATTTCCAGTGTCTTCAGTATCCAATGGTGCGTTACACGGTTAAAGACTTTCTGATAGACAATCCACGCCGTACTCAAATAACATTTCCTTTTCCTTATATCATTGAAGATGACTTTGTTGAGAAGAAAATATTTTCTTACAGCCATAGAAACGTTTGCGACATCCTTTCAGTTTATTTGGCAGCAGACAACTCCCCTAAAGGTGTCTGCACATTTTGAAAGCTATCGCTGCTGACTTTGTATATTACTGATAGATTGGCATGATTGGCATGGCATTCTTTGCCAGAATACTGTAACGTCGGCACATGCCAGCCAGATTTTCAAACGGTTGGGCACGGAGGCTGCTGGACACATGGGACAGACAAAGGCACTGGAAAGTGGAAACTTCCTTGCTACCCCCCGTGACGCAAGAGGAGCGGGGGGGCACCGGACCCCCAGTGCGCGACATGTGGTCCGGCCGGCCTTTAGAGGGTGGAAGCCGACCGCCAAAGTAAGTTAAGAGAGGCAGGCAGTTCGTTGGCAGAGCGCCTCGTGAGTAGACGTGCATGCTCGCCCGAGACGGGAGTGCGGTCCTTGAGGCACGGCGTATGCGAAACACGGTGCCGGCCACCGGCGCGGTAAAGCGGAAGGTGGGGGATGCACTAGCCCAAGGGACGGGGAGCAGGCGCGTGGGAGGTACTGGCGAATATAAGCCCAGAGCTGTAAATTTGTACATTCTGTAAATAAACCAATTGTTCATACAGCTCGTGTCTGTGTCGTTATTTAGCTACCACGACGCCACAATACTGTCTCTTCCTTTGCGTAGCAGGTAAGGGATGCGGCGTGCGAGCCTCTCCCGTATGCCCTCTGTTTTTCCCCAAAGATTTAATGAATGACCTTTGCCAGCTTGGAAGAATTGATGTTAATTTATTCATGTAGTAATTACGGATCTCGTCAAACCTTGTGATTTATAGTCCGCCATGATTATAATTCGTTGAGGTACTAGTCGGTGAGGTGAGGTACTATTCGGTGAGGTACTTTTGAACGCGTTCGATTGTTTCCAACCATCTTCAGATTTGCATCCAAAAGGCGTCTCTGTCGTAGGATCTGCCTTTTTTCCAGAACACTCCTACTAGTATCTCGAGTTCTTTCTTTGCGTAGAGTAAAGCTTTGACCTTCTATTTTTGAGTCAAACTGCGGTAAAATCTCTTACCATATCCCTCAAACAACCGATTCTGTAAACGGAAATATACTCCACGTTCATAACATTTGACACGTCGAGTGGATGCTTGGATTTTCTGTAGCTTTTCAGCCATCATTTGTCTGGTTGTCATTCGTTATATGATATTTTTATTTACAGTATTTTTCATTGATATTTTTTGAGTATTGAGTATTTTTCATTGAACATTAGACGCGTACGTTGGTTAGAAAATGCCTCGGCTAAGAGTGACATTTCCCGTCGAGTGCCTGCTATGTATTTCGTAATTATTTTTGTTCACGGGGGTACCAAATTGTCTCTTCTGTTTGGCTCTCGGCCTTTGGCGTTCTTGGTGAGCCTCTAACTAATGTGAAATGCCAGAGATCCGGTTGCATACAAAATGTGATTCATTTTAGTTGAATCAAGATCTCTATCTGGGGTCTCTTCCGCCTCATTTAAATCATTCGCGGTCTGTCACTTTCTCAGTCTTGGCTTTTTTCTCAGTTCTCCTCAATGGTGCATGTGATTTGAATAGAAAAAGACGAACTCATTTCATCTCGCATCAAAGGATTGATCGAGTATTTCCAGGCACATCAAGCTGCTGCTCATTAGTGCCGTTAGCTTGCGGGAGAATTCCTCTCCCCCAGCGGGGCACCCCCGCCATTCGGGACAAGCAAATCTCCCAACGTGTGTGTTAGTGTAGTGCATGTAAGTGTATTCAGATGAGAGGATAGGGCAAGAGAGAGGAGGGAGTGATCGCACTCTGAACGTGGTCAATTCGTTAGGGTACTGCTCCCGTATTTGCGTGGTACTAATGGGAGAGACCACAACAAACTAACCATCACAGAATTAGAATTTCCTTCCAAACAGTGGCTGAATTTGAGCCTAGCTCTCTAACTAGTAGGAAAAATACACCCCCATTGGAAATGGAACCCTAGGACCTCTCGATCAGACTCGCTGCAGAGACAGCGAGAGCTGACTGTGCTAAACTCAGCTGGTGCACCGAAGGAGATTTCGCGACACCACATCGTGTAATTCATAGCCAGGCAAATTTTGACCACTGACAAAGTTTCATTGGGAAAAGATTTATTATTTTTATTATTATTTGTATTATTATAACTTAAAAATAATATACGTTTACGGTCTCGGTTACTATTAACATGTACACTATGATTGTTGCCTAAACTGTTCCAAGTTCGTGGATAAAGCAACGTTTACTGTTTCGTTTTCCCAGAGTCGAGTTCAATGTGGAGGCTGGGCGCCTCCAGTCACGATCGTTCCGCCCCGGATCGCGAACCCAATTTACACCGCCGCACGCGGGGGAGGTGCCGCGAATAAATTGGCTGTCAGGCCGAGTTGCAGCGAATTAACGAATTTATTCCCAGGTGCGAGTTATCCACCTTTCGGGAGCGAGTTTTGAAATGCCCTCCCAAAAAACTGAAGGTCGGTTGATGATCACGTATTACAGAGCGCGTGTCATAAGCATTTCTCGATGAGAACTGTAGGCAACCCACAAGGCAGAGGGTGATTTAGGTATAACATGAAAAACACGTGAGTTAAGTTTTTTTGTGTTGCCGACACGGATGTCTAAGCGCATCCAACAGCCCCTAAACGAGATTAAATTTTCTCAAAATTGGAGAGCAACAGTCTTTAGACAGTGTGTAGTATAGGAAGCAGGTAAAATTGCGCCCGCGTGAGCTACTTGCTTGCCTGGGACGCCCGTCGCTCCTGCAGGCATCGGGAACTTACCCCTGACTACGCTCTTATTTACCCTCCAAATTCAGAAAGGGGTGTCTACACGCAAGTTGTTGTAGGAAAGGGAAACCCATAGCGTATTATGTAGTTTATTACTTATCACTTAATTTCATGTTTATTTTCTTTTTGAATTCTGCCCGGTATCAACAATTTCGCCTGTGGGCAGGAATATGTTTGAATGGCGCATTCTTTACTTGTTTTCGTTTTGTGTTATGTTTTATTAAATAATTCTGTTATTTGTTGTATGCAACAATAATGCGAAGTAAATTAACAGGTTCCTCCTAGCGGGCGGACAGCCCTTTTAACAGACAAGAATATTTGTGTTAAACCTCCTTACCTGAGAGTTGAAAGTTAGTAATGTACTACACTCTGAAGTAAACGCGATTACAAAATCATAATCCTATGGATAACAAAAGTTTATTTTTATTATGATTTAATAATTTCAAATATTACTAATGCATTTCATTTCAATGGATCATTTCTTTGCTTTAGTAGAGGAAATAGGATTAATCACGTTTTCGGGACAATAACTGTCGACTGGCTTCTCCAAAAGTCTGTTATGGGCCATTTTCCTCTGCCGTACTGCCACCTCTGAGAAAATTTGTACCACCCTTACTTTTAAACCTTGCGGCAATTGCTCTGGACACTGTGCCCGTGAACTCTAGTAAGCTAGTTTCCGCGACCATTGACACGACGATGATTACGATCCAGCAGAAATGATCGAAGAACGTCAATATATCAACAGGCTGGATTTACCTACAACCGAAATAAGTAGTAGTTGCTTAGGGGCCCTCATGTGCGTGGAGCTCCACGACACGGAAAAAATAATTGAATGTTCTAAAAAATGTCATAAAACCGTAAAATAATTGTTAATCAAACAGTTCTACACGTTTTTGTGGGTAAGTTATTAAAAGTGTATTTTAATAAAAATATAATACGTATTTAATTCTATAAGCAATTAGTTAATTTTATTTGTACAGATTGTTATGATATTCTAATTTTTTTAGTAAATGGAAGGAATGAAGGGATTGTAACTGGAGAACTTTTTCCTGAGTGAGGATCCAGCACGATTTTGGGTTAGAGATCCAACAGTAGGTATCTAAATTCCACCCTGTTTGTCAATAGAAGTAGAAAATGCTGCCCTCTCTCTCTCTCTCTCATACACAAGCCATCTCAGATTTATTTTTATGAAATTAAAAAAAAGGGTTATTGAAGCTTCTAAACAGAGTTTACATGAATTGAATTCTCTACTAGTCAAAACGAATTCCCTTCTAATCCGAAAAAAAATTGAAATTTTCCCTTCCTTCAGATTCGAAATTTCGGGGATCCAATGTATTACAGTAAATCTGTATTGTTTTAAGGAACATTATTTTGAATCCTCGTGTCTCTCCACGAAAAATCAACGTGTTGAGTTTTTGCTATTATGCTGGCTTTAGTATAGCAACTATCATTCATGCATGTCGTTGCAGGTTGTGAATTACGGACGAAATCGGGATTTGTTCTGAGGGGGCAATACTTTTAAGACGAGATAGAGGTTATTAAGTTTTTATAATATTTTTGTTACTATTACTATTTTGTTACTATACTTATAATATAATAAAATTAATAAAAATAATGTAACAATAGAAAATAGAAAATATGTGTAATGGTTATAGGAAATGTATACTAATACATTGTAAACCTATTGAATGAATAAATCATTATATTTAAAAAGCAATACGTAGAAAGAGCCTATCTGTTTTCAATTAAATTCTAACTTTATATGGAACTTTTATTTCAAAGGCTTTTTGTAAGTTAATTTAATTTTTTGTTCTCCTTATCCATTTTCTAAGCGGAAAAGTACACTTCCTTGTATCACACTAAAGTGATTTGGTTTAATACCTGACTTTACACCGTCGTATTAACATATCACTTTTCTTGAAATAATATATGTATTACAGTGTTTATTTTTACGTTTAGAAAAACAATTTTGAAAACTGAATTCATACTTTACAGCATCGAAATCACTTTTGATTCAAGTAAGCGCGATAAAACACAAACGAATCAAATGTGAAACATACTAAACACATTCTGTGGTACACAAAAACTATGAATTATTTATTTCCTAAAGTCACAAAAAACAACAATTTTTAGATATAACATGACATAGAATGAGGGATATTTAGAGAATAAATGATTTTGAAAAAATATGTAATGAATTATCAAAGCCATACTACACAAATATGTGTTTACAGTTTAACACCAACGGGAAAATCGAATAGGAACAATACATTAAAAAAGAAATTAAATCAGGCCAAATAAAGATCAATTGACACATTGCCGAAACATTGCCAGGTAACGAGCAGGTAACGCTTGGTAAATTTGCTGGCTATTCACACCATCAGTTTCTCAGTCACGCTATTTTCAATCAGATTATCTAAAATCATGCCACCTTTCAATATAAATGAATTAGCAATGATCTCTTCAGTTTTGGATGAAGACCAAACACGTTATAATGAAACAAAAGGTCAAGAAGATCTCTATTATGAAAAAGTACGTGGGAGAGGACAACGCGTTCCAGGATGTAGAAAAAATGAGATTTTGTTCTTTCAAATGTATCAAAATCAACTTTACATCCTACTGCTTAAAATACGAAAACAAAACAAAGTTTTGAGAATCCATAAAATGTCTGAAAAAAAAGCTAATGGTATTAATACGAGGTACACTTAGAATTTTCTCTAATGGTGGTGGTGGTGGTGATGGAAGCTAAAGATAGTGTCCAGCTGACTTGATGTTTTCTTATAATGATATTTTTTATATGCTGAATATAAAGAGATTTAATTTTGTCGGCAAGTACATTTTACCTCGAAATAGGACATATAAACTTTTTCTTTGGGTATGTTTTATGTACCCGGGCACCAGTTAAAACCAATACCTTCTAATAGAATAGAAGGTATTGGTTACAGAAGGATATTAGAATTTAAGGTATTGGTTAAAACCCTATGTTCTCGACCTCCCATTGCTTGTGCTAACTTCGAGAGGGCCGAAAAACTGCTATTTTTCTGACATTTCCCCTTATTCTCTACAACTCTTTGCGCCGAAAAGTTTTGACTTACAACCAGCTCAAATAGTGTTCGTGCAAGATAAGGATCAAATGCACACGGGTCTTAGTTCTAGATTGTGCATTTGAATAATAATTCAAAACTCATTTTCACACCTCAGCCCCAAAATATCAAATCAAGTCCAGTATTCATGGAGATACATCAGTAAACTCTCTACAAGAAATACCTCTTCAAAGAAATCTCTAAATATCGCCATTATTGGAAATAATAGAAGTTATAGTAGGTGAAAGAATATCATAAAACTTGCTGCTCTATGCTTAAAATACTGTAAAACGATTAAGTTAATATTTAAGTCAATCAAACTAAGTATTTGATCGCTATGCAATCAATAAAATGATTTCAAAAACCGAGAGTTCGAATATTTTTTACGTATTTCATTTTGCAAGTTTAGCAGTAAATTCAAGAAGAAGAAAAAAAGAAAAAGAAAAACCAAAAACAACTGCGAAACAACGTATAGGAAACAAACGAAATTAAAATGCGCAGTAGTGATCAGTGCTGCTGTAGTACGGCGGAATGTCCAAACTACGGAGGACTAACTGGTTCTTTCATTCCCTGCCAGATGCCGCGAAGCTCTGCTGCGCACTGGCAACGCCTATTCAAGTTTGAAGCTTTTATCTCGGAAAAAAATCTTTTGGGAAGCTTTTCGTAAACTCCTATATTGTCTTGAAATTTTCTGATAGAAAGAGAAAGTACGTCACGCAATGCAATATCGAGTTTATTTTTCCTATTACTGGAAGTTTCGATCTTGATTTGCTATTCAGCAATTAAAAGACATTACTTTCATCGCGATGTTGAGCTATTATGTTTAGAAAAATATATTTTCTAGTAAAAAGAATCGCACTCGTTGGGTAGTTAAAGTATAACTTTAGGAGAAAATAGTAAAAAGTCTGTATATACTTACTACATCCATTTCCGAAAATAAGAATTGGATTGTTGTTTAGTATTATATTTTTCTAATACCCTTATGATAGTAACTATGGCTTAATGATTTTGGAGGAGTTTGGCATTCAGATTCCTTTAGTATTTATTACTATTATATTTATTACTATTATTATTATTATTATTTTTATTATTATTATTTTTGCCCCACATCACGACTACTAATGTTATGAGTCGGCTGAGTATAAAATCTACTCCAGGTTGCAACCAGCTACCTAAGGAGCAGATCTAGGGACTGACGGTGCCTCTACAATACTTTGCGCAAAATGTGAGCTGTGCCAAATAAAGCAATTTCTTGCACTTCCTAGTCTTTTGAATGACCTGGAAGTCAGCCAAGTTCTTACACAAATTTTGCGGAACAAACCCCAGAGCTCCGATAATTATCGGTACGACCTGTGCTTTTACGCCCCACATTCGGCTGATCTCGATTTCCAAACTCTTGTATTTAAGACGTTTCTCTGCCTCCTTGGTTACAGCATTTTGATCGCAAGGCACAGCAACATCCACAAGTAGACACGATTTTTTCTCAAAATCACGGATAACAATATCCGGTTTGTTTGCTGTTATCGTGCGATCCGTTTGAATTTGTTGGTCGTACAATATTGTTCACAATCCAACCGATGTCACCGGTTTTTGTGAGTATTCGTACCACTTGGGGCATGTGTTTGGAACTTCGAGGGCGGTACAGATCTGTCAGTGGAGGTAACTACACATCCTGTCGTGTCTTTTTAAGTATTCAGTCTTTGCTAGAATTGGACAAGCTGAGACAATATGATCAATGGTTTCTACTTGCTCCTGGCAAATTCAGCATTTGTCATCTTGGGAAATTTTGAGAACCGCTTTATAATAATGTCGTGTTCTCAACGCCTGATCTTGAGCAGCTACTAGAACTGCTTCCGATTCTGGCTTCATTCTTCCCCTTTAAAGCCACATAAATGATTGATCTTTATTGATCTGCACTTTGTCCATTCTTTTTAGATATTGTCCATGGAGGGGTTTGTCCGTCCACGACTTCTTTAACATTATTATTATTATTATTATTATTATTATTATTATTATTATTATTATTATTATTATTATTATACAGTTCAGAGTTTCTCGCACTCTACACACCGTTTTGATTCCGCCAGGCATCTTCCTCTATTCTTCTGATCTTCAATGTCGAATCGATGACGGACTTCCAAGTTTTTCTTGGCCGTCCTCGTTTTCTTCTTTCGAAACGGATTCTCTCAAAGCCAATTTTTGGTTTTCTGTCAGAACACATTCTCATTAGATGGCCAAATCATTGGAGTTACTACCACAGTATCTACATTTTCGATCACTTGTCTATCTGGATAATCTGTCAAATCTCTTAGTTTGGTATTCTATCATACTGACTACATCGTCTCCAAAAATTCATTTCCATAGCCTTCAACCGAGAGTTTATTGCATCATTTTTTTAACCCAAATTTCTGATCCATAAGTAGCACAACTTTCCACTACTGTCTTGTATATTTGTCTTTTGGTTTGCTTTCTAATATTCTTGTTTCATAAAATATGATGAAGTCTACTAGTAATCGCCCTTCCTTTGCTTATTATTTTTATGTCATTGTCATCAGATCCATCTGCACTAAGAGTCATTCCAAGATATTTAAATTCATTTACTACTCGAAATATACTTATTTCTGTTTCTAGATCATTCCCAGATTTCCCTATAACCATGTATCTAGACTTATCATTATTTATTTCGAGTCCCCATTTTTTATAAGATTCTATTAATTTCTTTAACATATATTCAAAATCATCCTGATTTTCAGCCAAAATTACTTGGTCATCAGCAAAAAGGAGATTATAAATCTTCTCGTTTCCGACAGTCACTTCCACATTTCTACATTTCCTGGACCATTCCCTTAGAGCAGACCTGCACAACGCCTGCTCCCACGGTCATTCTGCACTTACGAGTCGAACGTCTGCCCGCGACACCGAAAGTACAAGTAGTGGGGAGAAGAAAGTTTTGCGGGGCGGGGCGTCCTGGGCCTAGGCGTCTAATACAACGACCCATGCTGCTAAATTATATGCCCACTTGTTTAAATGGAGTATGTCTCGTATTTAAAGTTACAAGGGCCATAATTCACTGTTTACTTCTGTGCACTGCTGTATATCCACCTTTGCATTCACCACTGTGTATATTTTCGTTTTTTGAGTTTAAAAAAATATAACGTGCTCATTGTGACTCTTAAGCAATAATTGAAAGCTGTAGCTTTTTAAAAACTTTATTATTTAATCCTATCTAACAAATAATTACAATTTAACAATTGATTGTTCACCAGGAATGTTATAATCTCCAAATCATAGCAAAATGAAAATTATTTCTCATATCATGATTGACATAAAAATAGAATATGTGGTTATTCCAAGAAGGGTAATGTTTCACAGCACATACATTTGTGATCATTTTCCCCATTATGAAACTGAATAAAAAATATCAACCACCAAACCTCTGTGACGATATGTTACGAACAATCATGAGATTATCGTGGGTATTGTTAAATAGAATGCAAAGGGCTTAATATTTTTCTTATTCAATTAAACATAGTTAATGAAAAAATATTTTATTAGTCATCATCAAACATAAACCATTCAGTATCGTAATTTTGTGTTTAGCGAAACACTAAATTTGTGATTACATCGTAGCAAAGCGAATTACATTACTATCCCTACAAGCATTTATAATACTTGGTGTTCAAATTTAATATGTATAATTCGTTGTAGTTACATATTTCGCACTGTCATATATAGACAACACACATTTACAATATAATACAAAAGGTAACATTACTTGAACTGTATGTGACGGGTATTCTCTCTGATTGCTCTTTAAATTTACGCGCTATGGTTCGATTAGCGCATTCTAATTGGTGGTCCCCACTCCCAGAGTGAGTCTCATCCCCACTCTTCATCGATTTTCGCATTTGCCCCCGAGCTGCTCGCGCGCAGCTCCTGACGTCAGTGAAAGTGCAAAATGCTGTGCAGGTCTGCCTTAGAGTTTCGCCAGTAAAAATCTCGAACAAAATTGGTGAAAGAGGACATTCTTGTCTGAGACCCCTATTTACTATAAAACCTTCTCATATTTCATTTTTTATCTTAACACGACTCATACTGTTTTCATAGAGTCACTGTATTACATTTATTCTTTACGTTTGTTAGAATTTCACACATTTCATTTATCGGATTTTTATTGATTTAAGACTTTCTTAAATCAATAAAAAATAAGTGTAATTCTCTGTTTGTTGAGATTTTCTTTTCGATAAGTTAATAGAGAACATATTATCTATACAAGATTTCCTGCCCTAAAATCACTTTGTTTCTCAATTTCATTGACTTCCATTTCCAGTCTTCGAGTCAAAATCCGCCCATACAGTCTACCCAAGGTAGCTATTACACTAATTCCTCGATAGTTTGAACAGTCGTTCCTGTTTCCCTTTTTATGAATGGAACTAATCCATGCATTCTTCTATTCTTCAGGCACCCTATCTGTTAAAATATATTTGTTAAATAACATTGTCACATAATCTAAAACAAGGCTTGGTGCATATTTTAATAGTTCAATAGGTAAAACTCCAGGACCGGCTGACTTATTCCCCTTCATTTCTTTCAGAGCTTGTATAACTTCTTGAGTTGTGATAGCTAAAAGAGACTGATTCTACATTTCTAGCGTAACTAACATGACAGAATTCAGGTCTATCTTCTGTGAGCAACTTACAATAGTGTTACTTCCATTGCTGGAGACTATTCTCAGATACAGAATTCTATTTTCATTTCGGTTTTTATTTAGTTTTGAAATAATTTTCCAGACTTCTCTTGATCGTGATCTTCCTACGTATCTATTTTACTACAGACGCGGTCCCAATATTGATCCTTTGCTTTACACACTTGCTTTTTGACGAAGTTTACTTGTTTCATGTAAGCATTTCTGTCCAGAGAATTATGGGTCGACAACCATCTTTTATACAACGATTCCTTTTCTTTCACGAGTGGTTCCAGATTTTCGTTCCACCAATAATTATTACATTTTTTTTCTTTTCGATGTTTCTCTCTCCTATTGCTTGAATAGCTGCGCCTTTCAAATACTCATACATGCTGTCTACATTTAAATTTGAATCAGTTTCTTGCATTTGGGGCAGTCTCAATTTTTGTACAAGAATATCGTCGATTTATTATTAAAACTCTCTAAATTATATTTTGGCAGTTCAACCCTTTCCCCTTTTCTTCAATATTTTTTCCATTAATATTTACACCTAAAATTCGATTATTTTCAATGACTTACGCTATTGAATCATACCTGATGTTTGTTTAACGCTATTGTCACTACAGGAGGAATTTCAAAAAAACATACAATACAGTTTCTCATGTAAAAATTAATGTGAGCTGCGAATGGTGAAATATTCGGTCCTGCAAGGGACCAACAGGGTTCAGACAAAAATTAATCCATCGTATTTGTTACGTCCAAAACATACCCAAGAAATAAACAATAATGTTCATTGTGCATTAATACAATTCCAAAGTTCCAACTCATACCGACAATAATGCCTTTTATAATATATCCAGATGTACTAAGGGTCGAAAGCAGGGTCGTCGTCATTTGGTAGCGATAGTTAAATTAGTTTTTACAGGTAATTACGTCTGAAAGAATTTCTTCAATCTATTGCAGAATACAGGAACACTGACAAAGGCCTCCAGTTGTCAAGGGATTCTTGAAAGAGGCCAAAATTATGAGAAATTAAGCAAACTACGTGCAGCCTCAATTTTAAACAGTCGTGTTAGAGAACGACACAGACATTCTCGTACAAATTACATTAATATTCTCTTGCATTTGTGCTATCTTCCTGTTTTTACACCTATCCTCTTCCCAGCTGATATCTTTTGGCGCCTAGATGCCCCGCTCTTGCAGGGCATCTGGCGATACTTACCGCTCCACTGGTGGCATTCCCACTGAAGAGCACCTTCGCGCACTCCGAACATCGTGAAGGTCGCTCCACAGTAGCCCGTGAACGGGAACGGCAACGGCAATGCGAACGGGAACGTAAAGAATGTTGAAAGACGGACATCTCAGGCAGGCGTTCACAACACGACAGGAACGCGAAGCTTGACGGAAACGGGAGGGATGATCAACATTTATCTTGGCCTGGAACCGGGAATCCCTTGACCAATAAAAGTACAGCAAATGGCGGCGAAGCTTTCCACTGATCGAGCGAGCGATCTGCGCGCGACCCGGGTCTGGAGCGGAATTGAGAGTGGGATGCAATTGAGGTTAAGCATGGATTTGCGAGGTTAAGGTTTGAGGTGGGTTTTGATAGTCATTGTTCAGTTGTTTTAGTTTTTTTTTTGTTATTATAGTATATTTGTTTTGCTGTTCTTATTAATTCTTAGAATTAAAATTTCCCCCCAAAATTGTTTTTATATGTTTCATTAAAGTTCACTGGAGCTGTTTGATTATTGACTAAATTTTAGTTACGTTACATACATGTAGTTGTATTTTCCATAGGTTCCTAATAGTTTTTTGCACTTTTCGTCCCGTCACGCGCAATTCAATAAATTTTTAATGAATGAAATTTTAATGAAAAATAGAAATTCTTGCTACCCTTGTGGGGTCAGCATTCCTTCCTTCTGTAGCCTTCACCATCACCAGCGATGGTGGCGCCGCTGACCGCTGGTGCAGGGCGGGACGCGCCGCGTGGCACGCCACGGACCCCTGCGGCTGGACATACATTTCGCCAGTCGTGCGTGGCTTCCAGTTCGAGCATAAAGTTATGATAGCAAGGAATGTGCGCCAATTTGAAATCGAGTTGAAAGATGAACGGCGTTTCTTTGTACACTCAATGAAAGTCAATTATATCGGAGGCAAACGATTTTGGTTTTTAAACAGTAATAAAATAATCTAATCTTAATTACAGTTACATTTGATTTAAGTCTTTTGTGTCATGTATTTATTCATTATTACGCAAAAACTACTCAGGTTTCCTGAAAACTCATTCATAATAAAAATTTTTAATTTTTCAATGTTCATGGAGTACAAATGTATCACACACACACACACACACACACACACAAACAAACACACAACAAACACAAACAAACACAACAAACACACACACAAACACACAAACACACAAACAACACACACACACACACACACACACACACACACACACACACACACATATATACTATATATATATATATATATATATATATATATATTAAACACTCAGAATTTTATTGATTCCTTGTGTTTTATGATTATTGAGAACATTTTAATTTCTGCAGAAAAGAAAGAAAGAAAGAAGAAGAAACTAGTGGTGCAATAAAATGGCACAGACTTTCCCGTATTCGTTTTCTATTTCCTTAGGTCTGGGGTAGCTATGCGGAATTGCCACGCCCTCTTGCCAGCTGCCATCTATCGCCGCCCAATGTACTTTTTTCTGCATTTTCTTAATTTTTCGGTTTCCTAATGGTAGAGCAGAAATATTAATTTTAGAATATTAAAGAACACATAAACTTAGTCCTAAATGGCAATTTTCTTTTTAAAAATTTGAAGCCGTTTTTAAGAAAATGGCGTTTAAGCGCTAATAAAAATACGAAATTGGTAGGTCTTTTTCGCAGAAAATTTTTGAGTTTACCAAAAACCGTGTTGGAAGTTATTTGAAGCAATTACAATCACAAATACAATAATGTTTACTAATTGCTGAAATGTGCATATCATAGATGTGAGAGATCTTTAAAAAAAATTAAAATTAAATTATTTTTCAAAAATTAAATTTTTGAAAAAAAAACAAAAAATACCCGAATTGAACATTATGTCATATTAGCACAATCCATTCCAAAAGTTTGAGAAAAAATTTGGAGCCATTTTTGAGAAAATGGCATTTGAGCGTTTCAGAAAATGCGGAATTTTGAGCTAGTTTTCACAGAAAACGTTTGAGTTTTCGAGAAACCTTACTTAACATTATTTAAAGCACATGTTCTCATTAATATAGTAATGTAAACAAATCATCACTAATATAAATATTAACGACGTGAGAGTAAAAAAATTCATTTTGTGATTTTTGAAAAAAACAAGAAAACTAGAGCAATATATCGTTTATGACATCTCGTAGAGTACATAAGGCACTATCCAAAAGTGTAAAGAAAAAAATTGGAGCCTTTTTGAGAAAATCTTGTTTTTGTATTTTTTTAAATTGTACATATTGCGCGCAATATTCCGCGAAAACCACTATAATTATAAAAAAATTTACATGACCTTAAAGAAACAACTCGCAATGGATAAAAAATTTTATTTGAAGGAAAAATCTTTATCTGCAATTTTGTAGTTGTAGGAAGGCGGCGAATAAAATTCAAACTTTCGCAATTTTCAAAAATTCAGAGTTAACCGTAAAAAGAAAGAAATTTGGCGCCGGTTTTGAGAAAATTTCGAAAATGTCCGGGGGTCTTCATGTAAAGTACTCCCAAAAATCAATGAATGTTTTTTTTTAAATCGCAGAGCCTTGATTCAGGTCAGATGGACAGGGGTTTCTTCAAATTGGAAAAAATTTTACGCGTAGTTTAGGCGCTTGACTTGTTCACATACACCGGACAGACAGTTGGACGGACGGACGTTTTGCTTTCAATTGGTTTTTCGGTATCAAGGACTTACAAAACAGGGATTCTGGCTACACCACGTGTTAAAGTAGTTTTTCTTTATTTATCAACTGGATTTATCCACCTTTTCGTTATCACGGACCGGCAACAAATTTTTTGCCATTTTTTCGCGCAGCATTACATAGTTTTCCCTATACTTCGTATATTACTCCGTATATACGTATGTATACAGGAAAGTAAAAAGAGAGAAAAGGAAAAAAGAAAGAAAAAAAGAAAGAAAGAAAGAAAACAGAAAAATCATAGCTATGTAATTTATTACTGGGCAATTACAATGCGAAACAGAATGCACTGGAGGTAAGACACCTCTAGAGGGGTGGGTGGGAAAAGAAGTGACATTTACAAAAAAATTATTATGTAACCCGCAATGCATATATACCGCATGCAATGCCATTGAGCAAAGTGGACGAGACAGGCAAGGCTGTTTAGTAGATGATTGTGATAAATAAACCCTGGGCAACGCCGGATTTTCACTCGATAAAATGTAAGTAAATGGAGAATATGTACATTGCATATGCAGTGTGATGTGGATAAGGTGCGATTCTTTCTAATTTAAGAAGTAGCTGGTTTATGTTTTATTCAAATATAGGAAATTTCATCCTCTTTAAAATGAATTTGAAACATTTTTCTACACGATTAAGTTTAAATAGATATGGAGAGAAAAAACCGAAACAAGTCAGAAAAAATACCGGTGTTTCGAGTCTCGCGGAGTTAGCACAGGTCGAAAACTTGGAGATTTTACTAGTGTCTGGATACATACAACATAATCAAAGAAAAAGTTCTTATGACTTTCTTCCAGGTAAGTCAGTACCTACCGACTGGACTAGTATGCGTAGCACTTACACAAAACATACAATGTATGAAAAATGAAAAGATGCCTGATGGAGACGATATTTGGGATTTTATGTCCACATGTTTTTACACCGAATGTTCGTACATACAGAATACATTCGAAAACATAAAAAACATGCATTGAATCGTAGAGTAAATGGTTTGAATGAGTTTTGTGCGTCCGGGTGATGAATATCGCTTTCGAGAGCGCAGAGATTAAACAAATACATTGCCGTCTTGCATAACCGTCATTATGATATGGCGTCTCTTCCAAGGACCGACAAAGAACAAGAGTTGGCCGCTCGTTGCACCGTTGTCACGTTGATCCGCTCGATAGTTCGGCGTTTTGTAACAAAAATACGTAACTAATTTTCCTGTTGGCTGATTTCTGATTAATTATTTTGTGCTTCCCAACGTATCAAACGCTATGGTTATGATACCCTTAAGTGTAGTTCATGTTAAATCCCGGAAGTGGTGGTGTTCTTTCCCGGATGTAACGGATC
Source organism: Acheta domesticus (assembly GCA_031308135.1). Classification (NCBI taxonomy): domain Eukaryota; kingdom Metazoa; phylum Arthropoda; class Insecta; order Orthoptera; family Gryllidae; genus Acheta; species Acheta domesticus. Next base: position 94,801,773 of record JAHLJT010000631.1, on the reverse strand, counting down.
CGGCACCGATCTGCCCTTCGATTTACGAGTTTTTTCACCCCAATAATTTCGCTAACGGGACGTCATTTCAGCTGGTAAAAGCTCAAAGTTCCCGAATAGTCACATTTTGTAATGTAGTGCATGTACGTGTAAATGTATGTCCAGCGGGGGGGAGAGGAGGGGCAAGAATAAAGAATGAAAGATAGTGTGCAGTCCATGACCCGTTTATTAAGATGGCTCTGGCATTCTACTGGTAAAGATTAGATAAACCATGGAAAACTTCAGATCGGAGCAGCCAGTCGCTAGAATTCTCCTTCAGACAGAGCTTGAATTCGACCTAGCTATTTCCTACAATTTCCACCAACGTCGAGACTCAAACCCTAGGTCAGCATTGCTGTAGACGCAACAGTTGTTGCCCTGGACGATCTTGGCCGGTCCATTTTATTGCACTTCAATGATGGAGCGTATTCTAAGTCGATACTAGTGACTGTTCTAGTTGTTACATTCTAGTTTTATTAAAATTTAGAATTTGTTCCATCCGCGCCACAAAAATTCTTCAGTGTTTGTCTGTAGGGATGACTATAACAAAACAAAACAAGATGTCGCAGTGTCTTCATGGAAAACAAAATGTCACAGTGGCCCCATAAAATTAATAAATGTTTTTTAAAGTCGCAGTTTTGAGTGAGGCCAGATTGACAAGGACTTATTCAGTTTGAAAACAGACACACGCGCGCACACACACACACACACACACACACACACACACACACACACACACACACACCACACACACTCCTACATATAATTCAAACGCTAGTGTTGTGCACAGGCGGCAGACGGACGGACGTTTTGAAAAACAAATTCGGTATCAGGAGACCCCAAAACGTGTATTTCCGTTGAAATCTCTAAATCGATTTTCTGCAGCATTACATGACTTCCTCTATACTTCTTATATTTCTTCGTATATACGTAAGTATGCGAGAAAGTAAAAGTAGTGCCTACGAGCATGTAAACTCCTCCCACAACCCGACTCATTCTTCAATTTCTACACGTAACTGTGCTGTCTTCGACAAGCAGACGTACTTTCATTCATTACTACGAGTACGTCATGGTTGTTTTCGCGTGACGCTGCACCCGGTAAGTCTACTTTGTTTTCAATCTCAGACATTTCCAAATGTTATTCGTTACAATTACACCGTGTTATCATGAGTCAAAATTCCGTTTTCTTCTCTAACCAACGCCATCACTCTCCTCCTGGACTACTCCCGGCCCTGAGTGGCGCTAAATTCCTTTGTACAGAGAAGGGACCAGTTCGGTACGCTGCCGCAACCTCTTGCTTTCACGGTCATTCGCCCCTCTCTCCGCACAGAAGTAGTTGGTGTATTTTGGATGTTAAAATGTCTTTGGCAGTTGAACACAATTTCGTAAAGTAGTAATTCAATATCCGAAATATGATTAATACATCAACTAGTGTGTTAGAGTAGTTTATATTAGTAATATAAATTCCAATGAATGTCTTCAAGACACTTTGGATTAAAAATAGTTCATTAAAATCCAACCAGTAAATTGAAACGTATTAGATAGAAGAAATATGCAGAGATGCTTTAATAATTCAAAAGTAATTAATAGTTTCATAAGAAATTAATGTTAGGTATAGAATTTGTGTATCAATGAAATTATATTAATATGATGCCATATTAAGTTATAAGGAATATCAAGCAGGGAATGAAATAATGTTTACGTAAGAAACCACGGAAGTACAAAACTCCTCGCTCCTAATTACCTTGATAAACCTTAATGATTTTGCAGTTTTCTGGCTTCAATAAATCTCAAATTCCATCGTTAATCATATGATGTATTACAAGTACGTACATAGGACTCTATAAACCTGTAAGATTTACGAGACAGCAAAGATTAGTATATTTACGTCTTTTAAAGTCTTTAATTGGTACATCAAATTGCATCCACGAATACAGATAAATTAGCGATATGTATATGGAGTTGACATTCCTTTATGGAAGGAAGTTGAGCAGGAGAGAGAAATATACGGAATTTCAGCTACAAATGACATTGCGTGAAATTTCTGAAAATGCGTAGAAAATGAATTGGCTATTAGTTTGTGTGTGCAGTTCTTTTAAATTCATTAAAACATTGCTCAATTAAAATATATTAGCGTACATTTACAAAATTAAATAACATGCATGATGTTTTAAATTTGTAGGCAATGGGTTGCCGCAAAACTCACACGTAGGCGATCCTTTCAGGTGTAACCAATGGAACCGCTCCTCCTCGTCCGCTCCCCATCGCCGTTACATTGAAAACTCAGGAGCGGCACTCGGCGTGAAATACCGCCAGTGAAAATGCCCCAATAAATCAAACCAAAATAAAGAATTAAGTCTCTTTCCGGATAATATCTTTTTCGAAATGAACCTGGTCCAAGAAATACGGCGCAGGTTTCTAGGAAGTAATTTACAATATTCAAATTAACCTTATCTCGAAATTGTATGTTTTTCTTTAATTAAATTTGTGATAGATGCTGAGGATTACAATATTGTTGAAGGTAGCTGCTCTGTTTACTAACGCGGCGATGCGCAGATACCCCGAAATTTACGGTTCTTGTGGGTAAACCGCGTTACCAAATGCGGCAAACCGCTGTGCTGGCATTGGGAACCCCAACAGCGATAGGACCTCAGCGTGACCTGTTACATCGGGTTCCAAGTAATATACGAAATTGGATGTCTGGTACTGCCACTGCTCATTCTCATTTCGATATAAAACGGCGCCGTAAATCGACGAGCAGTTGATAATCGGTAGACGAACGGCGCACCTTCCTTGTAACCTCAGAGAGTTTACAATGTAAAGATTCTGTTTGCTGCTGATAAATCGAGTACGTAAAATAACTTTGCTCCGGAGGGCGGAAAGGTAGGCCAAAATACTTACATGGGGTCCTAATGAAGTGCGGACAAGGAGAAACGAGAGCGGGCTTTGCGCAATGTTCCCAAATTCTGACACTGGGGAGCCTCTCGAGAACATTCCGCTCCGGAGCCGGTTGTGCTCGAATCCGGCGCGGGCCGGGCGATGCGTCTTGTCCGATCGCCCGCAGATAGGCCACTTTCTCCGAACGCAGTAACAAGACGGTCAGCGCCGAATTTGAATAAAAATTGTATCGGCAGCACGAAAACGGCCTGTTGCTTTGCGTTAATAGAGATGTATGCTCACGCATACTGATTTTTGGGGTGAGTTCTTTAACGAATCTTCCAAGATATAAAGTATTCCTTCCGCAAGTCGCGCAGTGGAGCGCTTCTAAATTTTGTGAGGTCAAAAACGGTACAATTGTGTTTTTACAGATTACGTTTGGTTACGATTTGATGAAATAATATACATTTAAGTTTTATATTCATTTAAAACACCATTAAGAAACATTTTTTGTCCATAACGTCAAATAATAGACGAAACGACGGGGTGTTGCATTTTTCTAAGTGTAATTGTTTTATCTCTATTTGTAAAAGTTTGTTTATTGGTTTATTTGTCAACAAATTATCAAATATGAAATACTGTCTAAAAAAACTATTAATATTTCAGAGACAAAATACGAAATACGTCAGTAATTTAGTGTTAACAAGACGTCATAGCTGAACAGAGATGTGAACAATTTTAATAACCAGTTGAGTATTAAGCAATTCAGCGAAGATTTTATATTTGGACTACTATTAGAAATTAATTATCCATTGCGTTAATAACGACAAGGAGTTTTCAAAAAGCAGTGTGATAAAATATTTTCAATAACAAGTTTCGTTTCCGGGAGTTTAATTTGATGGTCAAGGTTAACGTAATTTTGAAAAAAGATTTCCTTATCATTCAATAAATATACATAAACATCTTTTAATGAATTACGTAATCTTTTAAATCATAATCTTAAAATTCTTTGTGTACAAAAGAACTGACGTCTATTCGAAAATACTTCCTGTTTTGAACGAATATTTTCTTAAACTGGGCTGGGCGAAATGAATGGCACAGAAGAGAAACCTTACATTGGCACTTCCTATATGCGACTGTAAATTTCCTTAATGCTTCTAAACGTGACTCATTACATAAAAGCTGTTACATTTTGTACGATAATACTTACGATTGTGTCTACATTTCTGAAGTATGACATGTTGCTCAAGGTAAAATTTTACAAATCATTAGTATTTCATTGCGTGCAAAAAACAACGAATTAACGAATATCATATCTTTCCCCAAATACTATTTCAAAATTTAACCCACAGTACTCTTGCCCTAGGCGGTGCGTAGCCTGCAAAGTGAATGCCTGCAATTTCGACCTTCTCTGTAGCTGGTTAATGCGGATCCTAAATAGTGACCGGTTCTCGTTCAATGTGAAATATCTCCTTGCCATCAGGACAAGTCCCTTTCAAGCCGACATGCGAGGCTTTGCTTCTGCAAACAAGCATTTCGATGGAGCATTGAGATCAACGTCGAACAAACAGGAATGAAACGATTCGAGTGGAAAGGAGTCAACTGCTTAAGGCATCAATGGCCTCTTTCGACCTTCAATGGTCTTTTGAATTGAACGTGAAGATGCGGTATGTCTAAAAATTTTATTCAATAGGTTTTCAAAATGGAGAATTTTGCTCGTGAAAGATCCATATTTCTATTGAATCTAATGCAAATAATGAACAGTGGAACATAGCTAATTTTGACATTGTCAAGAGGACACGACCTAAAACGTTAGATACCACAATTTTTATCAATAGTTTTTGAATATTAGCAGTATGGCATGTTTAATACTTTTTACAACTTGAAATTGTAAATTAAAATTATTCTCTGTTTGAAAATTGAAAATAATTTAGACCTTAATAAAATTTTACAGGTACTTACCTTGGAATACTCGTTCGCGTACAAATCCTAGGTTGAAGTCACTCCCTACTGCGTTTGGGCCTATTTGCACACAACCTTCAACATCTACCTACCATGTTGATGATAAAATTTACTTGATAAATATTACCTACAGTTTCAATGTACACGAGTCGTTCAAGGAAACCGGATACTTTCAGATGTAAAGACTAAACAGAGCCATCAACATTATATGTTTTCAAGGGATTCTATTTCTCAATATAATCCCCTGTTACACTTCCTTGTTCCAACCCTTTACAAGCGCTTGAACAACTTTTGCCTTCGCGCAGCAACCACTTTCGGTGACTATTCTTCACTACTGAATTTTTGTCCTCTCGGGAACTCCTTTTTAGGGCCATCGATGTGGAGGGCCGTTGCTTGGATGAAGATCGCGTCTGCATGGGGGATATGGCATTTGCTCACAATCTAGGTCTTGCAGTGTAGTGGTGATGTGTGACATAGGGTCGAGCGTTTTCTTGCTTAAAATATACAGTCTTTGGAAACAAACCAGGTATTTTCCTCAGAGCCTTGTATATATTCTACAGAAACTGGTAGTTACAGACGTTGCTCATTGCGGTTCCACAGGGCCAGAATTCCACGGCAACGAGTTCACGAGTCCAGCCTGATTCCAAAATCACTCGCCATAGCTTTGCTATCAATGGCAGAGCACCGAACGTTTTGAAGGTTAGTTAGCTTCCACTGTACCAATGTTTGCTTTTTTATTAGTATGAGCAATGCATTACGTTTCGTCACTGGTGGCAATACAATTCAGAAAAGTTTGACTTATCTCATCAAAACTACGCTTCAATTCCATGCATGTTTTTATCAATGCCACGTCACGGTAAAGAGCATACAGTTTTTTGGGTCTTCAGAGAGATCTAACCCGTCATCCGTCAAGGACGTACAACTTTCCTTGAACCATTTAACACTACTCAAATGTTTCAATGTTACTCAGAGAGAGTTTACATTAAACTGTGATTGAGGATCCTTGTCAATTTCTGTCGCTGCTACACCATTTGCCGAACATGTTTGTCTCAGTTCGCTGTGCCAAATACGTTAATGCCTTCGGACATCATTTTGCATTATTAATTATAGTTCAACTCGTGACTAGTGCGAAATCTGCTTGCGGAAGAAAGACATTTGGTGTTCAGCATAATTATTAACAGATGATTCTGCAGTGCTTAAATTTTTCTTGTGAAATAAACCCAGGTTTACTTTAATGACCCAAGTACAATTTCAAAATTTAAAGAGATTAGAAGTATATTTTTTATTGCAGTTATGCGGTACAAAATAAGTACTTTTCCCTTACATTTTATTTCTTAACATAACCAATCAATGTCGATGCAAAGATTTACATCAAGACTGGAAATAAAATAATAGAAAAGGAGCGCGAAGCGATGTTAAGCTAACCATTTTAACACCGGAAGAACGGATTGTTTCCATTTCACAGCCTTGTCAAGAAGTTCGAGTACAACATTATAGTTGTCTTGTACCTCCCGCATCGCCGGCACTCGCGGAAGCGGCGTTTCTAGAAACGCTGGACAAAGCCAGGGCAACGTCCAGAACGCTCGTCGTGGAACAAGTGCCGGCCAAAAAGCGAGCGCACACGAATTAACTTGTCCTGATGAATGCGGGGCAGCGGTCGGCGTACAATGGACAATGGCCGATAAATCGCCAGCAGGTTGCGCTGTGACTGGTCTGCGCAGTCGCAGTAGGGACACTGAAGGAAGAGGGCGGGGGGGGAGGGGCGACGTGCGACACGAGCGGCCACTGTTCCCGCGCGCCGACACGCGTCCGCCTAGCGGCCGTCGCGCGCGGGGAATGGACGTCTCCACGGAATGGCGGACGCGACCGCACTCTTCCACGCGGGAATCCCCGGCAGAGGTCGCTCAGTGCATCAACTGATGTCACTGCAGTGCCTCTGACCAGGAGGTTATTCGAATCTTGACTAGCTTGTCAGCTAGGTTGAATTCAGTCGCAGTCTGAAGGAGAATTCTTGCGATCGGCTGTTCTGATGTGTCATTTTCCAAGGTTTCTCCAATCAACACGAAGCGAATGCCCGAGCTGTACCCTAACAAACGGGCCAGGGATTGCGCGCGTTCTTTCCTTCGTCTTCATTGTCTTACCCTCACCCCTTACTCACACACATTAACGAGCACTACACTACCACACATGCATGGGGGGCTTAGAGCTTGTCCCAGCTGGGGCATACCCCGCTGGTAGGAGATACCTGGGTGGGTAAAACCCCGCTAGTCGACGGTAGGTCGGCGCCGGATCTTCCCATCCAGCGGGGGAAGATAACCGCATCTCTCGATGAAAAATGCATTACACTTACGGGATTAATGACCTAAGTAATTGACGCGTTCGGAATCACTAACAATCAATCAACCACGTGGGAATCACCCGACTGGATCCGGTGGTCAGTTTTATCTCATCCTCGCATCCCAGCTAACCCCCTTTCACTCTTCATTATCTGAAAAGGCGACCTGCATCCTTTTTGTTCATTCGGTGTTTGGGAAGGAGTAAAAATGTTTGGCAAGCTTCTACTCATAAGTAGCGAAAACAGAAGTTCTCGCACCAGTCCAGAGAAAACCTCGATCACAGGTTAACGTGGCAGTATCTTCGTAATTGTGTATGTTAAGTCAGCGTCAGTGATATTCGTAAACCACAAACTTTTCAGTGTGGTTTTCAACATTGGCAGTGCTCTAAAAGGACGCGCAAATGTTTCTTTTGAAAAGAGACAGTCGTGGATCAATTATAATAAATCAGTATAATACTAAGCAGACCACGGTAAACGTAGAAATCAATCCTTACACTAAGGACGAAAGCGGGATGGAGTTGGGCTATGACTTTTTGGGAAGATTGGTAAACGTCTTAGGAAAATTTGACCGCGAGATGCAGTCGGTATATTGAATTGAATTGCCTTATTTTACGTGGCGAGACTCAGGCCATGAGGCCTGTGCTTCTGTCTGACCATGCAAATTTCGCTACGCTCCTTTCACCAACTAGCGGAGAAAGAAGGTATGCCTTGGGCGACGCAACAGGCGATTTTGAATTTAGCTCAGAGGCGACATAGGGTTGAGGATCTTTTACATGCAGAAAGTCTACTAACATGGGGCAGCCGGTTTTACTTTCCCTCTGAACACATTCGAAGGATTTTTTCGCCCTTAAAAAGCCAAGGCATCGATCGGGTTTGAACCCGCAAATTTAGATTTAACAGTCCGATACGCAAACCGTTACACCATAGCCGCCGTATACGCCTCTTCCATACAGTGGCGCATTCAGCGGTGGCGACAAAAGGGATTAGGGGAATTAAGACGCCCTCTCTCCTTCTTCTGTAGAAAACAACGTAACGAAGTTACATTCTTAGGTCAAAGAGTCGACCTAAAAGGCGCAGTTGACTCTTATAACATGTGAGCTGATGTTTGCGTTCGAATTCCGCAAGAGGTAGATTAACTTCATGATAGGGACGGGACAGGCAAATGCACTATTTATCGTAGGTAATACCACGAGTGCTTTGGAAATTATCGATAAACCCCCGACTGGCGAAGCGAGGAGGGATTTATCAGAGAATTTCCAAAGCACGAGTGGTATTTAATAGGACCATTTCACGAATGAAATTATGTTCATCGAAGTTTGCAAACTGCGCCAAATATTGAAAATATGTTAAAATCAATGAGTTTATGTTATAGTATATGAGCGGTTTATTGGGCATCGACGTAGCGATCGACCGCCTCCAAAGATTGATGAGCTACAGTTTATGATTGGCTAGGAGGGAGAAGCGATAAGAAAAATGGAAAAATGGATAAACTTTTTGAGATACCCCGCCGTGATTGGGGCATTTTTATGTATAGTTAAACACTACTGGTTTTAATTTCACGAGTGGAATAGTCCCCTCTAATCATTTAAATTTATTAATAATTTTTTAGTTGCCTAGGAAGACCCACAGACAGTTAGTTATTGGTTGCTAGTCGCGAGACGAAGTATCCGTCAGGGAAGAGGCCTTACCAACAGAAAAAAGATTCAGATTACGTTTCCGACTTCCACCAAGTAAAATATATAGATAGATATTGAGAGTATATATGAAATGTACAGTTAGGTTTGAGGAATGAAGTGGTACTACTACATTCACAGACATAAAATAAATGGGTTTGACGAAGAATCAGTCTTTATTCTCGCTTCGTTTAGAATTGTGGCATGACAACTGATAATACTGCCTTCATTCGTTGAGTATGGCTCCAAACACTGAATGTAATTGAGATTCTTAATCTTTTCTAAACGTCAATGTATTTGAAAATGACGAGACGCGTATGTTCGATCTAAAAATGAAGGATGGTTAGAAATACATATAATCACATTTTGAGGTAATATTAACAAAATATACATACAACACACACAATTTTATGCCATGACGTGTGCAATATGTGACGAACGCAAGTGAACCACTGATGAAGTTTCGAAAGCGTAGAGACGACGTCAAAACCAGGGAATATTGAGAGTTTAAGTTATTCTTGGGGTTTTGATTTATTATCTTATGGTTTAATTTTGTGCAGGAGTGTGCAGGAGATTAAATATTTAAAATGAGAAAAACATCCAAACAATACTTTCAAATGAAAAAAAATGAAGGCACTTCAAAAGCACAGGCATTATATTCTTTGATAAATAAAAAATTACTATCACTCGTTGATAAATCAATAAAGTTGGTAATATGTCTAGATGGGCCATATTAAATTTGCAACAGAGGTTTCAAGATAAAAGTATCTAAGAAATAGCTTAAAACTAATTCATGGAATTAACGATGTTTGTTCTTGATTCTACATAAAAAATTCAAAATTATAATTAATATATACAACTTATTCGTTTCTATGAACCATAAAATATATATTTTTTCGGTAACGGTATTTATGTATAGAATCTTATAAGACGGCTGGTCTCAACGGAGAAAACGTTCAAAATGCACGTTCTCAATGTGGGATTAGAGCTGTCTGCACCGAACAAGATGTACTCACTATCTATTGGGATAGAGCATCTGATTGATTTAGGACAAACTACATTCCGGGTGAGAGGGGTGTCACATTAGCAGCCGTGCTAATATACCCCAAGCAACCTTACAATAATTTACATTCAGAAAGAAATATTTGTATTTCACGATCTTCAGTAATCTATAGCTAATATTTGTAATTTAGAAGTTTTTTTAGTTCATCTTCAATAAATATGAATGGTACAAAGGAATATATAGTGCATGTAAGAAAGAAATAGAAGAGATGAATAGAGGCAAAGTTCAAAACGATGTGAATCTGCAGTTCAATACTTTTCCTAAAATATGCCCGACAGCTACGATTTGCGAATGTATTGCGAAATAAAGAGGAAGAATAGTAATGAAGTATAAAATAAAGTAAGAATCTATACGACAAAAGGGCTAATATATTGTATGTTCTAGTACTTCGAAGTGGCGAAAGATCATCAAGAATGTCGGCCTTGTACAGGTGGAGCGCGAGTTATAGTCCCATTCTTACGTTTATCTTCCGCTGCCTGTTATTAGTGACATTAAACCCAGAATTATTCTCACTGCAGAAGGCACGAGTTAAGTCCGAGAATTTATGATTATCAACGCCCAGAATTGTCCACTTTCTTCCGGGTGCACTTGACATCTTATTCTGAACACCGAGTCAATTAGGTTCCATTACCGCTTACATTACCTTCATGAATTTAATCGTATAATGATGTAGATATTATATGACTTCAGCGGGGAGCATAATACATGCAATTAATCCCAAAGAAGAAGCGTCTGTCAACACAGGGCTATTACATGCAGGTGGCTAGCAGGGTTGTCCATAATAGTTTCCTGCAAATTGGTCTATTAGTAAGTTAATTACAGGGACATGGACGTTAATATTATGCTTCAGAAGAAATAGCGAATGCAAGCATGTGTATTTCAAATGACGTACTTCGAAAACATTAATAAATAAGGGTGTAACTCGACAATATTTCCGCAAGAAATGAAAAAAAGTTTAAGTAAGGGAGACTAATTTAAAACACTTTGGAATAAACTATCGTGCTGCTGACAAGTATTGTTAAAATGTCTCATTTAAAAATGCATACTACTTTATCCCAGGAAGTGATTAAAAGTATGTCAATATTTTATACCAAGCCTCAGCCTCGAATGTATATTTTTTATGTCACAAGGGTACAATACAATATAAAAGTATAATACAATAGGAAATGCACAAAAAGAGAAGAAAAGACTGAAGGATTACATGTCTTTCGCTGCAGCGCTATTCATTGAAGTACTTGGTATACAAATAATTTTAATGTTCATTGATTTCACTACTTAAGTGCCGATAAAATGCCAAGGATGCCGATAAAATGCCAATTTCTTTCAATTCTGAAGATCATGCTTATTGCAAAATCTCGTTTTATGGGCACAGAAAATACAGAAATACGGAAGAAAGTTGAAGTAGGGATTATTGTCTCAATTTTCAAGTATTCCACAAACGAAACAATGGGTAAAGATAAATGAATTGATTTTAATATCTGGCGGGAGCCGCTAGCCAACAGTTTTGCAGCTTACTACTAGAATTCAGGGCTACATTTTTTAGCCATATGTTTTAGAATAAATTAGAAAAGAGAAATAGCAAAAAAGAGTTTTTTAATTTGAAATTCGCCCACTTTCAGATGGCCCTGACAGTTGCAAGTAGTGGCACTGGATGACAAAAGAAATTGACCTTTTGAGCAACAAAGACAACGTCAAACCACGTAATGCATTGCGACTTTTATTCTTCGTTAACAGTCGACAACTTATATGCTTGGATATCATTTGTATAATAAACAGGTAGTGATAAAACCGAAGGATAAAATTCCCAACAAATATCTTATAAATTTAGTATTTTGAGTATTTTTACCAAGACGTCCCTCCAACTTCAAAAAATAATATAGAGACATAATAAAGACAATTCTCTAGCTAATAAGAATAAAACGTGTTACATTCCTATATCGATCCCGAGCTGAAAAATGTTTGCAATGCTTTCCTTCATTTCTCTTGATCTCAAATGCAAGAAAATCATCCAAATGCTTGAATCAGAATTTTACGGTATGAGGCATATTTGAAAATTGGTATAATTTAAAATCAGTTGTTCTCTTTGAATTTAACTTGACAATTTAGTTGCAAGTATCATTTTACTTTCTACATTAATAATATTTTCCAATTACTTGCCAACAACATTTTTTATAACAGAATAACATATAATCTACGTAGAAACCAGGTAACAAACTTTATTTGGTAACGCACAAAGGGAGCACTGGTGCTACCAGCGTCGTTTCATCAGATCTCGTTTTAAACGAGTTGCACGTGGACGAGTACCAATCATCCCACGAACAGGATCCAGAAGCGGATCTACAGCCCCCGCTTCAACGTTTGCTCCCGGCAGATGCCCCGAACGCCTCATAATAACGATGTTGGCGCTTTTTAAGACTGTGATTGCAGGCTACCCGGAATTATTTCCGAACGCTAATAAAATACGAGCCCCCGAATTTTATAGTTACACCATTGAAAGACAGTTTTATTGCTATTCCATCTTCCCAGTGAGAAGTAATACTTAACTCCTTAATGCACCATCGCAATTTGAGAATCACGTAGTATTCTTTTTCAATAGCCATAAAATGTTTTGCAGAGTAAATAAGCGGCTCCCAAAGATGGCGTCGCGCGTACTAAATCAAAAATGCGGAGGTTAAGTACGACGCGCCGCCGCAGACAAATATGGCTGCCGACGTAAAGCAGCGACCTTGGCCTTGGCGGCGACGCAAGCGCTCCCCGAGGCAGAGCCAGCAACCGAGGGGTGGCGGGCGCGATCGCGCCCCCGACGCGCAATTTGAGCCGATATTTTACGCGCGAGATGCGACGCGACCGTTACGACGTGCGCTAATCGGACAGCGGCGAGTAAGTTGTGGCAGTGCGGGGGAAGCGCAGTCGAGTTGAATCGCAGGGGATAAATTCGCCTCTCCCTGATCTGTTCTTTTTATTTTTTAAATTTATTAGATCAATTGTTGTTCACTCATTAAATTTGTCACTTATGATCCTATTTAATGTTACATTTTCATTGTTTTTTATTCACTGTGTTGTTTATTTACTTATTCCTTTTCAGGTCTTCTATGGACCACACGTAAACGAAGCCTGTCCCAAAATCGACCAGGTTAATAATAAATTGAATTTTGTACATGAGGAATGATTTTCTTGCCAAAGCAACGGTGACCTCGGCTGTCGGCTTTTACATTATTATATTTTAATATATTCGATGGCTTTCATCAAATGTATTGCGTGTTGTTTGTAATAAACTGTGTAAGAAAACATTCAATGAATTATGTCAGGTACTGACTGTGTGGATTATCTGCAAGGCTCAACAGATCGGGATCAAGCAGTATGTATACGAGTACGAAATGTCATGAATATCAACATATTTAAAGAAGTAAAGGTACAAAGGAAATGATAGTATTACAATAGAAGGGTTACATCATAATAAAAAATTAAAGTGTTATATCATCCCGTCTAGGTAAAAATACAATAGGAGGCGATTTCGAATAATTAGATGAAGAGGAAGATATCGGTCTAGATTCCAGGGAATGTGATAAAGGAAACAATAATTTGCAATTTTCCTAACACGTATATTATGGTACAATGGGCAAATCCTTATGAGTAATTTTGTTACTGGCAAACCAATGAGCACATACGACGAACTTAAGGATGTCTATGACAAACTTGTAGCTTATCTACCGTTCTTAGGGAAGCATTGGTTGAAAAAGGACAAGTCTTCCTCATCAATGGAGAGGCGATGGTTTCATAACCATTTAAAAAGATGAGTGTACCTACTATGAAATGATAAATTAAGAGAGAGCCTTGAAGGTGGGGCCTCTTATATTACGGAACCTTGAGGAACTCCTGCCTAACATCTTGATAGGGATGAGACAGCTGATTCCAACTGAACTACAAATGTGCCTTCTTTTGTGAATGCAGTGTTGAGTAAGTACTTGGGGATGGGTAGCTTTTTAAGGTCATTACTCTAAACACTGTCTAAAGCTTCCTTAATCGGGAAGTCCTACGATCAGGCTCCAACTCTGAGGTCACAGGAGAACCAGATAAAAGGCAACAATGTGTCTGGAAGGTACGAAGCACTGTCTGGAGAAAAAGTAGAAACCCACATGCGAGGTGAGCAGGGGCGGATTAAGGGGGTCATGGGGGCCATGCCTCCCTCTAAAAGGCCTAGGGTTTTAATTTGTTACCTTCCTTTATATGGCACATTGATTTAAATATTTATTTATATTAAAATTATGTAATTATTTAAACAATAATATTGTATATTATCATATATACAGTACAAAAATAATCTACAATATAATAAATATGTCTATTAGTTAAGAAAAATCTATGATCCCCCCCCCCCAAATGATCGGCTGGAACCGCTCCTGGAGGTGAGGCTTCCCACAATGATGCCATTTCTGCAAAAAGAAAATCACAATCGTTATGTAGTTAACAAAGAAATATTATTCTGAAAATACGTAGAGTTAAAAATCCTATGCATTCCTTACTAGTGACAGAATGCATGGTCCAGAGTTATATACTGCGTTTTTTTTTTTTGCCGAACGATAAACTATACATTTGGTACAAAGTATGACACATAAAATGCCAAGTGCCCAACATTGCGGACGGAATTATGAAACGGTGTGAGTCTGCAGTCAAAACACTAAGCGCTTCACTTTGACCGTTTCTCCAGGTTCATCCTCAATTATGACCTATTCGCAACCGAGCAGACAGCCTCTGGATATGAGTATCAAAATCTCCATGATGCACGTTATTCTTTGACCATTTGCCTTCGAATTCACTTACGTTTTCGCAAGAACAGGATACCACACACGATTTATATCCTGATACAGCCTCCCTTTCAGAGGTCCGAAGGCAATTCTGGAACACTCTATACACAGCCGACAATCGAGGGGTGGCAGGCGTGATCGTGGGACCGACGCGCAATTTGAGCCGATATTTTACGCGCGCGATGCGACGCGCCGTCCCGCCGCGCGTTAATCGGACAGCGGCGAGTAAGTTGTGGCGATGCGGGGGAAGCCGCACGAGTTATATCGCGGGGGATAAGCTCGCCTTACTCTCGTCTGTGACGGTAAAAAATAAGAAGGCTGGGATTTATCAGTGGTGCAGAACGTATGCAAGTCGTAACTTCGAAGCCTATCACTGGCTCCTGATGGTAGATAACGTTTTTCAAGCTCGTTCTCTACGCGGTACAACGTTTGTCTTGCAAAGGTCAAAGGATTTCTGGTCGTGGTGCCGGTATTTTTTCAGTGCCTTGTGGTGAAGAATCAAATATTATCGAAGAAGCCGAATTCTATTGCTCTATATAAATAAAATCCTCAACAAATACATTTTCTAAAGGATGTCAAATTATTATCGATGTTTCTGGCCGTTTGTGACACAATTCGGGAAAGTAGTAGCAGAATTATCAGACAACGGTAAGTTCTTATGAATGAAAAAAACTATAAGAATATTTCGAGGAAAAACCTTAGTTTCCATTGAATCACTTCAAAATGTCACTTTGTTCACTTCTTCTAAAATGGAGTTAATGTAATTTTATATTATGTTGAAATAGCCTGAACGACATGTTGATAAATTGCAAAACACAAGTTTTTCAGGTTTGTTGGTAATGTAATGTGCATATATACAAATGTGCAAAAGTGTTACACTTCGGCAACAAATCATTACTTAAACTCACGGAATATATTGTTCAGATAAAAAACATAATTTGAGCAAAATTTATTACATAATAATATACCATAGCTGCGTTTGCTGCGTTTATTTCTTCGTAAAGACTAACTGCATCATTCAGGAACAATTTTCCAAGAATCAGACCATCTGAGATGTTTCCTTGCTGACAGCTTATCGTAACAGCAACACCTCTTGAACAGACGGTGCCGTAATTACGGAGGCCGGGCGAGAAATGAAAGTGGGAATCTGCCAGCCGCAGGCGCATGTTACGATGGGGTGTCGAACCTGGAGCCTTCTTGACAGGGCCCGGAAGTAGCTCGCGAGAAGCAGGGCCGCGCACTTGTGCTTGCCTTGAGGCAAAATAAATCGGGCATGTAAAGAGGAATGCAAACGTGAATAAATTTGAGTAGAGTAGTTTTGTTGCGTACAGAAAAGGTACTTGTGAACGATTATCCTTGAAGGTAGACGATTTGATGTCGGTGTTTTCGCTGCTTAATTTCTTTCATAACACAACACTCGAAATTTTAATAAATATACTCATGAAGTTACGGCATGTTCCTGGAAACTTTTATTATAAGTGAAATCCTATTCAAACTCATAAAAATGTTATCACCTAGCAAATATGTAGATATGGCTGTAGTCTGTATGGCTGTATTTCGTAGGTGTGGCTGTAATGTGGAGAAAAGATTCCCAGCGATTCCCCTTTTCATGACAGCAATAATGTTTCGGAATCTCAGGAATTGATTTTGCTTTAGTTTGGAAATTGTCGGTTACCTTTGAAGTGAGACGATTTGAGCTCCGTTTTTCTTTGGCTTCATATTCTGGATGTTGCAGAAGATTTTGAAGTCCCAAAAGTATACTCTTTTCTTCAAGTTGAATGTGCATTTTGTTATTTTATTTCCTGTTACACAGGGGATCTGACAGCATGCTACACTCCGGAATGATTGCTGAAGACGATCTCTGATGGATGGAAAGTAACAAAGCTGCAGGAATGCGCAAATTATTATTTTTAGCATATCTTCAATGTGAAATGTGTTTCGATAATCACATAAAAGATGGTCACTACAGATTCATGACACATTGTTATGCAAAAATGTTTTCAAGAAAATATTGAATTTTTTTCATTAGTTCTTCACAACTTCAATTGATATTCGAAAACTTTCATTTTGTTGGCCCCGGGTTGCTAGACTCCTTAGATGATCTGATAAATGATTCAACACGAATTATTATGTACAATTTCTTTCACTCAGATGCGGTACTTCATAGAAAAACGGTATTCGCCCACTCATAAGGGTTTTATTCGTCTCTAAATAATACCATATGAGGAACAAAATGTATCCAATTATTAATTATTTCATGTTTCTGGGCGTGACAGCTGCTGTAGTCAATAGTCCAGTAAGTATTGAGCAGTTTTTTTTTTCGCGGGAAGTGGCGGTGTTCTTCTTCCGATGAATGGAGAGATCCAGCACCATGATGGTGAGATCCCCCCTACATAACCGGCTTGCCAGATTTTCCCAATCCAGATATCTCTCACCAGCGGGGCATCATCCCATATGTGTCTCCTGATATACACGGTAGGGTAGTTTATGTAAGTGTGTGGGTGTAAGTAAGGGATCAGGATAGGACAAGGAACAGAAAGGAAAGATCGTGCGAGGTCCATGGCCCGCTCGTTAGCTATAACAGCATAAGCTATTGTATAGCATTTTTTTACGTTATATTGTAGCATATTTATAGTATTTAATGCATTTTATGCAATGGAAGCCTAACATTAGCATTGTAACTCTAAGTTACATCGAAAGACAAGGAGATACATAGGAAATCCTACAGTGTATGGAATAACCAAGATCACTGCCTTGCTTGCAAGAGAAAACCCAAAAGAATAATTGTTGGCAACTTGTTGGCAATGTGCTGTTTTAAAATATGCTAAAATATAATGTACGAACTTTACACAGACTACATATTGCAACGCCGTAGCACTAAATCTGAGTAACGTTGACGCATGATTCAGTCACATATGTGGCGGATTTGCGATGGCAGCGATTTAGCTGGGTCAAAAATTGCTACTCGTACAAGCTGTTTAATATTTCTACTGACCAGATACGTGTGTTTCCTTGCTTCAATTCCAGGTGGATGGCGGAGCAGTATCTGGAACAACGGATCACGGACAGCGTTCAATCTATTCCCTATCCTCTTCCCTCATATTCTTTACGCCGATTGACGATGGGATCTTCTACAATTTCCATGAATCGAAGGAGAAGAAGAAATAGAAACGAAGAAAGAAAAACAAAGAAGAAAAGACAAAGAAGAAGAGGTAGAAATAAAAACAAAGGAGAAGAGATAAAAACAAAGAAGAAAACGAAATAAAACAAAGAAGAAAGAAACACAAAGAAGACAACGAAAGAAAAATTATGGAAAAAAAAGACTAATTTTATGGCCAGAACGTTTGTTAGCAACGCGTGATTAACACTGGGACTTGTACGAAGACTCGGCCCGCCCGTATCCCCAGCCAGCGAGGGGCGGGGCGGGAGCGCCGGAGGAAGTGTGCCAAGGGGCCGCGGCGCGCGCTGGCGGCGCAAGCGGGTCAATGCGGACGGGCGGCGGCGCCCCGCGGCGCGGCGTGGTGCGGCGTGGCGCTCAGGGCCTCGGCCCAGGGCCGCGGCGTCGGTGACACCTGACCCCCGCGGCGGCGCGGCGTCCGCCACGAAAAACAGCCTCGCACTTTTCAAAGCAGCCTGTTTGTTCGGAGGGTCTTGGAACTTTCCTAAGGGGCTGCAAGTGGCAACAGGTTCAAAGAAATGGGTCGCAGAGTGTGGGGTAGAAGAGATAAACTACGATTTTTTAAGAGTTTGGCATTTTTCTTCTGAAAAATTGCATGTATGCCCATATTCCAGAAATTGTCTCTAGATAGTAAGTCTGTTAGCGCTTTGGGCGTCATCAGCACTAAATTATTGGCGGGGGCGGGGAAGAAAGAGTCAATTCTCTAGATAAAGTATAGATTACCTGTGACTCTCCTCCAGAATACGCCAAAGACCAAAAAGGTATTGGGAACGCATCATGTCCTGTGGTCAGAGTGCCGTTGCAAAGATGACTAAGTTTGGTGGAGGTGGCCAGGAGACACACCGAGTTTTATTAAAAATCAATGAAAAATCGCAAAAAATGCTAATTGAGCATAAAGCTTCAGAGCGACACAAAGGGATAGGTGTTATGCTCATCCCTTTTCCCTATCTCCACAATACACGTCTCCTAACACCAAGATATGTGGTTATTTTTGGAGAAATAAATACATTTTAAATTAAAATTGCCAAAAACCGTATAATTCTTCCGTTATTCTTAACCTAAGGTTGTGGAAGTATTTGGAGTAGCCATTTTGCTGTTTCATCTTTTCCAGGTCTCACCACACACCCTGGACTCCCCTGATTCGTATGATTTACATAGGTAGAATATATAGAGAAATAAACGATAATTTTTAATGAAACGTGTCGAAAACATCTTCAATTTTACCTAGTCTACGGTAGCGGGAACTGTGGTAGTTTTTTGCCGATTTAACTGACCCCGCTCCCCCTTTCAATTACCAAGCCCTTATGATCTACTTGAATCAATAAGTTGGGAAATCGATGCTGAATATAAGATTACATCTGGGTTAGGTTTACGGGTGGAAGTTGGCAGGCTGTCCCAGCTGCCATTGGACCCTGCCAAGCCATGGATATGTTACTGCCCATTTGTGAATCCTTTGCAATGATTAGTATTACCTAAATTGTTACATTTTCTCCAAATCACTACAATATTGTAATCCTACATTTCACAAATCGATAACGAGGCAAAGTATCGGAACGCCATGCATTCACTCGTTTTAAAATAATATTGTGGAAATTCTCATTAATGAATCAGAAACCATCGAGCGACATTTTTACATTTATCAATATCTTCAACCGCAACGGTATCAATTTTACAAATTATCAAAATAAACCATAAATAAAGAAAATGTGTACATTGCTCACACAAGATAACTGAAAAATTAAATTATTAGAAAGAATTAGAATGTATAATAATAAGAATGTTTTAAGAATGTAAGTTTAGAGTATTCACAAGTATCCATACATAAGTTTTAAATGATTTTTGAGAATAAAACAAGACTTTACTACTTGAACTCTAAAAATAAGTCATTAATCATTGTGCCTTGAATCCACTTCAAGTCTTAAGAATACGATACTACGAAAGTACGTACCTGCAAATTACTCGTTGTTACTCTGACATGAGCAGGATTGAATTGTAATTTCCCTGTCTCATGCAAAAAATGATGGTCCGCAGTGTAGTAGTTTTACATACCTTCTTTTACTATGCTCTCGGCATCTAAGTTACTATGCGTTTCTATAACTACTTTTAACATCTTCAGCACATCCCTTGCTTCGGCGAAGTGGCGCTCAAAGTGGCCGCCGACTGCAGCACCCAATTATTCCATTTTCAGAGCGCACGTCGGCAACTTCTCATTCCATTGCAGCTCGCGAGTACACGTATTGCGAGCGCAACATCGCCATCGCTCACAAACATATGTTGCGTGCGGAGCTCCGCCGCCATGCTAATTCCTTCTCCCGCAAGAAGAATCGTTCTCCATTAAACCTGTTCGACACGACCGGCGTGCGTTATACGAATCTTCGTAACCGACAAGTACGAATTACCCGTTCGGCGGGCAGTTCGTTAATGCCAATATTGCGAGAAGAATTCGATTCGCGTAACTCGTGGTCGTATTGAATGACCTTTAAGGGCGCCTCCTGCCTTCCGTTCGCCTTGAGCTGACGCTTGAGGTGATGTGGCGGCGGGGCGCCCGTTGCTTTTTGCGCGCCGCGCCGTACGGCCGAGTCAGCCGGGCTCACCTCGCCATGGCCTCCGACGCTCCTTCTGTCCGCGGGCGAGGAGGATTTGCGTTGAGGAAGGCACGGAGTTTCCGCATTGTCAGCTTTCACTTCATTAAACAGGCGTTGTTCTTTTGTATGTTTGGCACGGCGGTTCGAGTAAACTCATTGATTGACGTTTCCTAGCACGTCAAATACAATGGTAATCAGTCCCGTTACGTTTTATCCTGAAGGAGTTGATAGTCCCTGTAGTTGGTGAGACCCGGCGCCAACCTAAACATCAGCATGCAGCGATTTCTCCCTCCAGTGCACCGCTCCAGCTGGGACAAGATCTAAGCTCCCGACTGGTCTTCCCGACATGTATGGTAGTGGAGTGCCTGTGAGTGTGTGAGTAGAAAATATGAGAAGGAAGAGAAAGGAAATATCGTGCCCGGTCTATTGACCAATTGCTATGGTACAGCTGCAAAATTGATCGGAGAAGCCACAGTAAATTACCCATCTAGTCGATTCTACCCGGCTGCTAGAATTCTACTCCAGGCAGCGTCCTGAATTCGGCATAAGTATGTAACTACTGTCGAAAACTCGCCACCGTCGGGAACTGAAACCTAGGACCTCCCGGTCTAAGTCACCGCAGAGTCAGGCGATGCTGAACTCAGCCGGTGAGTAACGTCGTAGTTGAAATACTTTGACAGAAACAAATATCAGGTTAAAATAAAAAAAAAAGCATAAGACGAAACTGAACAAAATATTATGCACTCAAAGTTTTTCACTTTTTATACGTATTCTGTTCTGTTTTATGTGTATTCTTATTGTAGCAATATAGTAACAATTCTTGCAAATCTTGCTCAACAAAAACGTTCGATGATATGGGAGGGAGGATATACGATAGTTATCCTGTTGACTCTTGCTAGTCTCAGTAGGTCTGCCTGCCAAATCATTTCAGATTTTGTCTTGAAATAATTTTGTTCCTTAGAAAGCTTTATTACAACGTGTTAAGCAATAATGAAGATGTGGGAAGGCTCAGGGTCCTAAATGACTTAATGAATCCAAGGCCCAAGAAAGCATTAAGGTTAAGAAAAAAGTAAGATCAGCTTTTTTTAAAAGCATTCCGGTTTTACATAACAAAAGGAGGTAGATATATTTTGCAGTTAGGGTATCGTGTTTGAATGCTTATAGGGCCTACTATTACTTTCCAAGTCTATGTGTTGTCTGTCACTGAAGTGCATTGCCTATTTCTCACCATGGACGTAGTCTCCTGATTAGATGGGTAGTGTGCGTACACAGTGTTATCTAATGCCTTAGAGTGCCGGTTTGGAATTCAGTCCATGGCCGACGGGGTTGAAAATACGAATGTGTTTATCAGGAGTCGAATTATTTAGTTGAGCGCATAGTGTAACAAACATTTTGGATCTGCGGTGAATTCATTGTTTTTATTTATTGAATTTCTGATATGTGGTATGGCACTGTTATGGACATTGTTATCCGAGGTTGGGAAGGGAAAATAATGGGAAGGTAAGATCGCGTGCGGTACTTGGTCTTTGTACAGGGAGCTGCAAGGGCAGCCCATCATAACTCTGTGGGGTTTTACGAGTACTTAATATTGTATGTCAATTATTAATTGCGTGTCTGGTATAATTTAAGTGTTTCCTATGGGTATAACTGACAGACATGGCCATTTTCGTCCTCAAAACTTTAAAGCACGCCTCCAAAAAACCTAAAACGTTTGAGTTCATGTTCTAAAAGACTGGATTAACACGCTTCCTTTAATACACGATTCCGGAGTTTTAGCAAACACACTTATGAGCGATGTTACTGAGGATCAAGAAGCAACATAGCGCATGCGCGCGTTCTCTAAAACTCCGAAATCTTTCGACGAAAGGAAGAGTGTGCATTGGTTTATAGGGATTCGTACTGCTACTTCCTACGCACGAGTTTCAAGCGGGAGGTAAACTTTATAAAAAAGAATTATGCACTTTTTATTGCACGGTGCGATATTACAAACAATGCAGCAACATAAGCAAGTCTCTCGCCTCGTCAGAGCCCGGCCCTAGCGCTCCGAGCGCACCGCGGGGCTGGGCCGGGCGCGGGGCGCGGGGCGGGTCAGAGGTCGTCGTCGAGCTGCGCGGCGTGGTTCTTCTTGGCGGCGAGCGCGAGGCGGCGGCGGCAGCGCGCCTGCTCGGCGGCGACGGCGGCCGCCATGGCGGGCAGGTGCGGCAGCACGCGCTGCAGCACGCGCGGGTCGCTGAGCGTGGCGACGGCGGCGCGCAGCAGCGCCAGGGCGTCATCGAAGGGCTGGCGGCGGGCGCGCGCGCGCAGCCCGCACGCGAACGCCAGCGCGCCCACGCGCGCGCGGTCTGGCGCGTGCAGGTGGCGGCCCGAGCCGTCCCACAGCAGCACGGGCCGGCGCAGCTCCCCGCCCGTCACCGCCGCCGCGTTGCAGCGCGCGCGCTCGTGGCAGCGCCAGAAGTACTGGCTGCCGTCCTCCCTGCGCACGCGCACGCACACACACGCGCGCTCGCCACGCGCCCGCCCCCTTGTTGCGTTTATTCTAAACCTCTTAATTCGCCGAGCACGATTTGCATACGTTCAAAACATCTTCATTCGCTACGCATCGCTCTTCCATAGCACTCATTGAACACAACTGGCCGCGCACAACTCTCCTATTGCATTCATTCAGAAGATCCCACTCGCTATGCACTGCTCCTTTCCAACATTCGATCTAAACATCTTAACTCACTGCGCACCGCTCCCCCTCATAGCATTCATTGAAAACAATTCGCCTCGCAGAGATCTCTGATGGCAATTATTCAGAACATCTGACTCGCCATGCACTGATCCCCTTAACAATCATTCTAAACTTATCTCGCCGCTCCCCACTCCCCCATTGCATTCAAACAAAAAAGACTCGATGACAGAGCAGCACGTTCCGCAACATCCCTTGCATTCACTGTTCATTTTATCATCGCACACCCAGATCGTATACCTACTGTAACAAGTCTGAACATTCTTTAATATACAATGTTCATTCATCGAAGGAAATAATTCATTCCTATCACTAATAGCGTCAGGGCAATCGGTTTTCGACATTCACCAAAAAAGGTTTTTGACTTATGTGTGAGAATACAGCACGTGTATATGGTTTCATTGGGTTTCTTTTTTGGACTTTATTCTGGAAATGATCGTGATACATTATTAATATTTCATAATTACTATATCACCAAGCAGTCAATGTCTTTTCTTCAGGTGGGGCCACCACGGTACCTACCAGTGTACCAGTGCATCCACCATGCCAATGTATCTCGTGAGGCCATATCAGCCTTACTACATAGACTATTGGGTACGCGCCGTCCAGCTTAAGATATCAGCCAGGACACATCTAGTCGACGATAGCCCTGTATTATAGATCTGTATGCCGCGCACCTGATCTCATCCCCGATCACGCAACTTTTCGCAGAAGGAGTAGGAATTAAGGAGGATTTAAATTTGTAAGTAATGCAATTAAATTCACATCATGACCCAACATTCAATGTCCACGCTTTAGGCTGGATTCAAACCCACAGCGTGAATGTAATGCTTAATTAGGCGCAAACAATCGAAGGTTCTGTCCACCCACGTCTGCCAGAAATGGAAGAAGAGGTCTGAAAGGTGATACGTCGTAATTGGAAGAGCGCCACCATTATGTCGCAACACACGCCAGCAAACACGCATCCACAACCGGTGCGCTTAAACCCGCGAGATACAGAATTCCGTTCGAACTGAGACTGCCAAAGCACCTCAGCCTCTTAAATTTCAGCTTCTCAGGTCAGTTTTTTGGTCTGCGTTGACTAACTTCGTACCTAAGATTCAGTTGCAAGTACTGTAAAGATTTTTGGTTACAATTGTTTTAGAATGTGTTTTAGTCATAATTTTAGATTTTTATTCATAATTCCGAAGGCTAAGGACACATAACTAATGAGATTTTTCTTTTTCTTATCTGCTCCTACGAGTTCAACATTACGGTCGTGCTCATTCACTTGCCTGTAATAGTCCAGGTCATATACGTAACCGTTGAGTCCCATCATAGGGATGCCGGCCTGGGAACCCAAAGGAATGCACTCGCCCATGATGGATTTCTGCTGCTGAGCGGCTTTCTGGAACTGAGGGGGATCTCGGGGCGAAGAGTAACTATGGAAATGCCACAACTATATTGACATTTTGCTTCAAGAAAACAGTAAACATTGTCGTAATGGACGCAGTTGCTCGGTAACTGTAATATCTGTTTAATGAAAGAATTTTCATTTTACACGCACATTTTACAATTTAAGAAATTTCATATTACACGAGAATTAGCGCTTTCAGACTCCAATCGGAAATAACTAGTGAGCGAATAGAAGGCACAAAAATGGTAATCACATGGACTTATTTACAGTGAAGTTTTGTGAATAAACCATGGTATTTGGCAATTATAAACTTGAGAAATGATAAATAGTTTGCTTCATTTCATGAGGCTCATTTCTCGCCCATAACTTAAAAAAAAGACGTGAATAGGTAAGTGGGCAAAGAAATGAATGCAAAGACACGAAAAGTAAGGAAGGAATGCAATGCAGGTACAATTTCGTACTTCAATGTCTCGAACAATGTTCGATGGGACTGCTCACAAAGAATTGCAAGAGAATAAGGGAAAAGAGTGGCCAGCGAGATTTCTTGCGCGAAGCGGTCCATTCCCGGAATGAGACGTCGCCGCACGGCGCGGCGCGGCGCGGTGTGGTGCGGCGGTCCGTGGCTGCTATGCCGTTGCCAGTTTCTTGCTCCAGCGCGGACACCGCAGCAGCGCGGGAAGAACGCAGTCGCTCGTTAAGGGCTGCGCTGTCTTCGGAGGCGCTCGCAGCTCGCTGCATCTGCGGCGGATTGAGATGTTCCTCGGCTTGTTTCTGAAGGAACGTACTCAAACATGCACACGAAACCACGAAAGGTAGTGTCAATTTGATGAACTGCCTAAAGTTTAGAAGGATTTTTTCGGAGCCAACCGGATAGGAAATGTATCTCCACAGGATTGATGAAAGTAAAAGTTGTGGCGAATTAAGACATTTTGACGCAGACGTTTTCTTCGTAATTGAGTAAAGACTGCATCAGTAAATATATTTTTAATATGCGGAATGAATTTGTGATTGACACTAATTTTGATGAACACAGATCTCAATACGATGCTGTTTATATTGATTTCTTACAAAATAAAAACGAGTTGTTATTGAGATTACGATGTAGAATCAATGATTTAGCTCTGTATTAAGCCTTCTATTGGATACCGTATTTACTTGTCTTTCAGGTCTACTTTGGGAGAGTGGAAGGATGTACGATGAGTATACCTTAAATGAGATACCTTAAATAAAGAAAACAGTTGTCTCTAAATGAATATACCTTCACACGAAATTAAAAAAATTTAAAATGCCGATTGTCGTAATGAAGGAAGAATAAAATCAATACAACGTTATTTATATTGATTTCTTACAAAATAAAAAACGAAATGTTATTGAGGATACCATATAGAATCAATGATTCGTCTCTAAATTAAGCCTTTTTCGGGGATGCAAGAGTTGTATTAGCATTATCAAAAAACAACTGAATAATTTGTTTTGGACATGTCATTGTCCAGATGCAATGGTAACCTTCAATGTTTCCTAACCCGCGAAAGGTTGTGTGGTGGTATTTTAGATCAGGTTTAGATACTTTATGTCACCAATGTTGTTCTCTCCGCCCCCTCTATCGTACTTCCGTTATTTGTAACGGAATATTCAGTAATAGTTTCCAGCAGTTTACCCTCAGGTTGTTGCGAATAAAGTGATACGTAATGAATTCGTAATTTGGTTCAAACCTGGTCTCTGATACCCAAAGCAACCTATGAAGGTTTGTATGGGTTAGAATCATCATAAAGAACATAGCAAAAGGAGATCGAAACAACTATAGTACTTAATCTGGAACGAGACAAAGTGAGTAGGATTTTGTTTTGAACGAGATGGAAGGGGAGGCGAACGTTCTGTATTTGAATACAGTAATAGCTGTGATGACATCAACGCCTATACTCAGTAAAAGAGGCGAAGAAGTGATTCCAGAGTTAAGAAAAAGTTCATAGATTGTACTTCTTCCTCATTCATTACATATAGTTTTCAAAAGGCCTCTTCTTAAATCTATTTTTACTTTTCACAGTAGTTTACTAAATAAATCACCCGTCATCTTACCCAATATTTGTCGTCTTTAATTAGACACTGTTTGAAAACAGATAACATGATGTTTTCATCCTTCAATTTCAGCCTTCAAGAAGAATCTGCAAGGAGAAAAAAATATTCTTAAGTTCCATTGATGTACATATGAGGAGGTGGTTCACTGAACTATCAAGATATACAGATACATAATTTTGTAAAAAATTAATGAACAATGGATCACATTCATGTCACTCGATGTCTGTCATGTTCGTCATTCACTGTCGGCGATTTGCACTCCGGCCGCGATCGCCATCAGAGAAGCAGGACCCGCACGAGGTAGTACATTTGTCAAGGTCATCAAGCAATAAGATTGCATCAAATGTCATCGCCAGGTCAAGTCAAGTCAAGTAGACTGACAGACGACAGTGGATATTTATAATTGTAGATTATCATCTTCTATTAGGCATAATTTGAGACGTTTCATAACCTTAAATAATGCCAACCAAAGAAATTTATTTTACACAATAAACATAATCGACGATACTAAGCACGATCAATTAAACTTATCGATGTTAAGTAGCACGACCTGAAAAACTCGATCGTAACTCTTCATTCTATGTACAAATTGCTTGTGAAATCACTAAAGGATTAAGGATTTCAGACACCTGCCCTAAAAAAGAAACGAAAGAATTTACTCCTAAGAAAGTGTTAGTCACTGTAAGTTGCCAGTAATGGAAATTGGCACTTAATAAACAGGCTGACTGAGGAACATTTTATACTGAGAACAAGAAAATACGTGTTTAGTGGTTTTACAATAATGTATGCACTTTTTCGTATCAAAAGTGGTTAGGCAAAATTATAATTCAGTAATTTGTGTCCTGGCGCTAAAATGTAATTAAAATTTGAAGGAATCTAAAACATCAATACAAATTCGACAATCTATAACTCCGTTCCATATACCCAGAAACACTACCCAGCAATGAGAAGTTGTTCTGAGAATTTCAGACTGCCTTATTGCAGCATTATCATTGTTGTATCGCAACGTGATAAGTCCTGAAAGATTCTAACAAAAGAAGTGCGGGAAATTCGAATTTGTAAAATAAACAATACCCGAAACTACTAAAACTTTTAAAAGAAATGGACATAACCATATTTAAAGAACTGATTGTTTAGAACAAATTTAATTAAAAAACTAATACCAATACTGTACTTTTCTATTGTCAATGTTTTGCAATATTTGAAAATACAGAGAGTTCGCCGAAAATGGGACCAACAGCATTTTTTTTATCGTACTTTGCTGTACACGCGGAAAGAATTAAAGAAAAAATTGGAGCCGTTTATGAGAAAATTCTTTTTTATATAAAGGTATTAAATTCTAGCAAATATTACGCGAAAACTCCTAATTTTTGAAAAATATGCACGTGACCCGTTTTAAAGATCCAATGTTTTAGAACAAAATTCATTTAAGACAAAAACCTTTATCTTCATTAGTGTACTTTTCAAAGGATATTTTTTCAATTTTCGAAAAAGTAGAGATTTCGCCGAAAATGAGGCCAGCATCACTTTTTTACAGTTCTTTGATACATTTGAGGAGAAAAGAAACTGGAACCTTTTTCAGAAAATAATTGTTTAAAAATTTTGAAAAATTGCCTACATTTCTACAAAAATTGCAAATTACGGGAAAACTTCTCATATTTTCTAAAAATTGTGTTTGGCTTTATTTTAAAACGTCTTTTAAAACAGATTTTATACGAAAAATCTGTATCTTCAATAATGTATGTAATAATGTAGATGGAGGAAGACGAAAAAACTGTTGCAATTTTCGAAAAATTAGAGATTTCGACTCAAATCAGACCCACGCCTTATTTAAGAGTTCTTTACTCTGTTCAAGTTGTTCTTGGTTAATAAACATATTTGAGTCATTTTGAAAACGTTGAAACTTCATGTTAAGTACCACCTCCTACCCCGAAATGGAAATATTCTTTTCAAACTCGCAGGGTCTCGAGTTCGTTCCGATCGATTGGGGAATAACACTTTTTAAGCAAATAGCTTGTACGGTTTCGGCTCTAAATTGACAACGAACAAAAATGGACCCAGGGACAGACTGATGAAAAAAAATGGACAGAGAGACATGCTGATGGACGGTCGGACGGGCTGATGGACAAGCGGATGGTCGAACGAACGAAAACACAGACATACGTTTTGCCATTAATAGATTTTTCGGTATCAAGGAACTACGAAACATGAATTCTGACTACTAATCGTGTTTGAGAAAGTAATTTATGAGATGTAGGAACACGATTTCTCCACTTTTTCTTTACCAGGACCTGGCAATATGAGTTTTTGGTCGAAAAATTGCCGTTTTTTTTGGAGGAGCATTACAATATATTCTTTAGGCAGTATGCAAGAAAAAAACTGCAAGACTTGATATTTGGACAAACTGGATATAAAATTATCCACTAAATTGATACAAATTTTACCTTTTAAAATAGCTTTCACGCATTCAAGTTTGAAAGATTTTTTTCCGGGGATATTATTCATCTTTCATGCATCTCTCCGGCGGTTATTATTAAAAGTTCTAGAATAATAACCTAAATATTTATGACATATTAGCATGGGAACCGCAACCACTAGATAGGATACAGGTGAATTAAAAGCCAGGGATGTATGGTAGATGTAATAAAATAAAAATGATAACAAATCAAAAATATCTTGCACCTTAAAACATTGTAACGGTGCTCGGTGCCTGGAACAAGAGTAGTCATCTCTCAAGATTGGTCACCGTTATCATCCTTACCGAAGTCTTCATTGAGCCACACCTGATCCAAAATCAATTCTCACACCTTATCACTGTTTGTTTTTGAAGTACAAAGACCAATACTGCTGGCCGCCACGTCCAGCGTCCTGGCTTCCTCTCGCACCGTCGAACAGGTTTGGTGCACCGAGCGGGCAGCGGGTGCCGAGCTGCGGGTCGGCGCGCGGCGTGATGCCTATCGCGCGGGGGCGACTCGGCCCAGTGACTGCTGGACCAAGGCAGAGGCGGCCGCAGCGACCACAGTCGCTCCTGCTCCGTTTGCGTCCGCGGCGACGGACGGCTTGTTATGAAGACGTCACGTGTTCGCGATCGTGGTACAGTAGTAGGTGTGATAAGTATCCGACGCGCGACGCGCAAAAGCGGAGCGGCGGGTCGAACGTCAAGCTGTACGTTACGCCCAAAAGAACTAACGAACGTGGAATTCGTGGTACAGCGAACAAACGGGCACTGGCAGTAAGGAAAGAATGGCGGAGTCGGGGTGACCAAACTAGACAAAAGATGTTGGAGACAAGGATGATATCAATCTTTTTAAAAATCTCCCACAGGGTGGTACCTACGAAGATGGATCTTAAATTACAACAAATTATTTCGTAATTATTTTCAAGAATAAATAGTTTTAAGAAATAATACTTTTTGAGAATAATTGTTGTTTAAGAAAAACAATATTATTGTAAGAAGTTACGTGGGACGTTTGATGATGAAGGATTTACTTTCTGGAGGTTGAAGGAGACTGTCTTTTCATTTCAGATATCATAATACCAAATTATCTAGTCGCTGTGAGAACAGGACAACTATTTCAATTAGGCCTATAAATATGTTTATTGCTTTCAGTTTTTAAACATTAGAGAGTTTAATGCGAACTTTTATAAAAAAACAAGTGAAAATATTTATTAAAGGTAGGTAAAACGAAATTTCACATTTGGAGAACAATATTTCAGCTTAGAAACGAATTGTAAAAGAATCCTTAATTTTTATTGTAGATTCAAACTTGAAATTATTTCGATTCGCAGTAGATGACAATACATTAGTTATAGAATAATAAGAACTACGCCCTCTTGAGTTTCATCAAATCAAAAGAACCAATGTACATTTAATGATAAATCTGTAGTAAACAATAGCATTTTTTCTTCAACATTTTTATGTAAATAACATGACTTATCATTTTGCGATGGATCTTTTATTTTCCTACATAAATTATTTCATTTCGAATGTAATGAATCACAGTAGCACACGCCTGAATTGGATAAGAACCTTGCCCAGCCTTGGCAATGTGGGTGGGAGTAGGACACGCCCTGAGGTGTCAGCGCGCGTCAAACAGTTACAGGAATAGAACGGCTCTTTGTTGTCTCATGATTCACGCCGCCTTGCCTTGCCGACGCCACACAGCAACTTATCCTTAATAAAGGGAATTTGTCGCTATTGTGGAGAATAGAAATATCGCCACATCCCCAGCTGTCAACTTAGGTGGGTACCATTCTCCCTTTCTCCTCGACACTTGCGAAGTCGTGTCGTGTCAAATATTTGTTTACGTTTGGAGTCGGCACTTTTACTTTTGACAGTTCTTCTGTCGCTTGAGGTACCTGTCGACTCTATGGGTTGGATACCAGAGCTGCAGATCCAAATATGCGACTTTAGAGGTCATATGTTGTGTTCGGATTCAATACACAATGCCCAGATTAGTTTTCCTTATTCTCAAATACCGCCTTAAAAAGGTACGTTTAATAGTGAAATATTTTTGGCCGGATTTAAAAATTTCAGATACAATGTTCGTTTGTCTTCAGTTTATTAAAGATAGATTCGTACGTACGATTGCGTAATGCAAGTTTTAGGGTGGCATTTGTCTACAAATGATGATGAAAGGTATTTAAAGTCGCTTCAGTAGCAAACATTTGCTCCCACGTCAAATTATAGTAAGAATGAGAGACCATTGAACCAGTGATCAGCAGCAATCATCTAAATTACAATGCAGTAATGTGTTGTATTCCTGATTTATTCCTGACATTACTCCAAGAGCAGCCACCGGAAAATTTACCAGTCTCCTCACCCATCGCGCCGATGCTGCTTCCATGATTTTGTTCATATAAAAGGAGGTCGTGAGCCCATCACGCTTAGTCTTTTATTAAAGGAAGGAATCCATGCTACGCCCCTGACGCTGCGACTAGTACAGTCTGTCTTAAATCCTCGGTTACGTCGCATACCTATTCTTAAACCTCCACAGAAGAGGTAATTAATGCTATGGAAGGTTAGAGGGTAATACATTAATTTGGTGTAAATGAAACATCATACAACAACAAACGACATTCATGATTTCCACGAGATTCGAACTATCGAATCAGATGTAACGGGT
This sequence comes from Acheta domesticus, assembly GCA_031308135.1. Taxonomy (NCBI): domain Eukaryota; kingdom Metazoa; phylum Arthropoda; class Insecta; order Orthoptera; family Gryllidae; genus Acheta; species Acheta domesticus. Next base: position 94,769,948 of record JAHLJT010000631.1, on the reverse strand, counting down.
ACTTGAGCGCAAATGGTTCGAGCAGCGGAGCGACCGAGGCCGCCTAGGAATAAAATGAGCATTCTAAGTGTCGTAGACAATATGAAAGTGAGGGTACTTCTGATACTCATGTGGAAGTCTTTCTCTCGACCACTGACAGCCAACCACTTTTGTAATTCTGACGTTCGTTTAGTCTCTTCCCTTTCGAGGAAACTAACCTAACGTACCTCTCAACACAAATACGGTGCAGTTTATTGTAGTTTGAGCTTCGCGCTTCACACCGTTTCTAAGTCAGTCGCGTGCGTTGCTGTTTGCAATTACCTCTCCGTATTTATTCATTGAATAAACTAGAAAATTCCACACTTTTCGACTTAAATATACTTGGTGAATCCTAGTGAGTAATTCATCAAAAGGTAACACATCTATGGAGTTTTGTGTCGATGGTGTTTTACAATATCGTGACCTCTCCTTAACACAGAGGATACTTAATTAATTCAATTAATTCACTACATTTAATTAAGTTTTGCCTTTCTTCTCTTGTAGGTTAAAATTGCAGAAAATAAACATTGAATCCATTGTAATTTTGTTTAAAATAATACATGTCTGCTTTTAATTTTGGCTTTAGTTATATTCCTTTGATATTTATGAGTCGCACTATTCTATATATAAGTTAAAAATACATGGTTAGAAATTTGAATAATCGATGTAACAGTTTAACAAATGAAATGAATTTGTACGATGAAGGATGAAATATAGCGCAAGTGATGAAAAATACTGTACGAATCGAAACAAGTCTATTGCGCCATTTGATATTTCAAGAGACAAAACATATTTAATATTGACGAATTTTAATGGAATTTATATTCACTCCTTCCCGCCTCTTAAAATATATCGGGCACTTCTATTTGACAACTTGTAAATGAAGTACAACGCTTTTAAGGAACAGAAAATAAATACATCCCGCTATATTAACACCCTCACTTTGTCAATCTTATTTAAGCAGCAATCAACACACTGGGAGAACTTGAGTCAAATACTTATGAAGGAAGCACAGGCTTTGTCTCGCCGAAGCGTGCGAGTAGTGTGGGTGTCGGGAAAGTTCTACGGCATCGGCCACTGTAACTCCTACGATTGGTCTCAGGCCATTATATCGCGCCTCTTGCGTATCGCGCCATCTCGTTTGGTGCAAGGAAACCACTCCCGCTGTCAATGAGAAATATCGCACTGGATTTACACCCCATTCTTTGTGGCGAGGCGACCGCGGCCACAACGACCGGAGCTTTATTGCGCCCAAACTCCTACGATTCGAGCGGGGCCGCGTGCGCCGCGCAATGTGTTTTCAGTGGGATTGATTCCGAGTGAAAGTTGTCCTCACCGCTGCGGTAATGGACTGGCGAAGTAAACAGGCATCATGCGATATTTCATTGGTAAATGAACTGTCAAGAGGAACTATTAGAACTCGATTGAAGGAGCACCAAAACCGAGAACACAATACGAGTCACGGAGCTTATGAATCAGGAAGCGATTATTATTCGAAGTGATTTCAGTAGTGAGAGGTGCATTTAAGTGTTTAAAGAAACATAGGGCATACCTTTTCTATTTTATTTAACTCAAGTAACAGAATGAGAATAGAAAAAATGTAATGAATCATACTGTAGTCTCTTTAAATATGCGAAAGCAGTTTCTATTTGGCAAGTGTAATAGAATTTAAATGTAATATTTCCTGAGGATTGCTATTTCGATGTTAGGAGAAAAACGCCTGCACGGCATATTATATTATTACACTGACATTTTAATCACTGCAACTCCTTAACGACATCGCCAACATTTGTCTCTGTTTCTCAATATGCTGCTACTGTACACTGATTTGGGAATGAGGTGAAAATTATATCGTATGAATAAATCATACTTGACGTTCAATTATTTTCTGTAAAATCACCTCACGTGCTTAGAGTTCGTCTGGAGAGTGTTTTTTGAAGTAATTAAATTATTGGGAAACCAATCCTCGTCCCTAGAGCAAAGTATGAAGGTACTGTCTAAGCTTCCAAGCAACATACGCAGTACTAATGTGAGCATTATTTCTAAAGTATCTGTGGCAAAATCCAAAACGTAACAAAAAATTAATTCAGGAAATCGGTCATGTTAATTATAAAAATGATTTGAACGTTATAAAAGATTAATTTCAATTTATCCATTATACAATTTTAATTCTCAACCATTTAAGGTATTTTCTACTAAAAGAAATAATTTATATCTAACTTTCTGTCAATAAAGTTGCAACACTGTCTTCATGGAATTATTACAAAGCACAGTACTCCTGCCGACCCAGTAGGTAGCAGTCTACTGTAATGAACATTTTCATCTATTTTAAAGGTAATGGAAAATCCACGCTGCATCATCATATTCTTGATTTGCCTATTGGCTTTGGATTATCTAGAGAATCATGGAGCTTGACTACAGAGTAAGAGCTATATTTCTTGAATCTGCATTGACCCTTCAGAGTTAATACATCACCCATTAGATGACAGTTAACGTCATCCCCTATTACTAGAAAATGTATTTCTTCTAATATAACTTTGTGAATCAGCATTTTACTGATACTATATCCTGGAGCCAATACCGATATACCATTATTTTAGCAAAATCTATTCAACTGCCGTCTGTTAAGTGGTGTAGAGACAGACGCTGGCGTTCCCAATCTATTTTGTCGTTTACGTTTAATGACATTTTATGTCATTTACCTGTTACTTGATGGAATTTTAATACTCAACCGAGACCTACGTTTCTAGTATATATGAGAAAAGTGATAAGCGAAAGCGCGTCTGGCACTGCAATATGGGAACTCCTAAATATTGTATTTAGGATGTACTATTTGAAGATGCAGCTAAAACTAATCCTCTGGATGGAAACCCACGCTGCGGTTGTCGATGTCCATTAATTGACTTCAGCACTCTGCAAACTCTACAACTTATGAAGCGCCAGTTGTCTATCAGGGACCGCAACTTGTCCTCAGCACTCAGAACACTCATTACTACCGTTGATGAAAACGCACACGAATGGTTCGTTGACAAGTATTACAGTATTTCCTTTTCGAAATTCACGCATGACCCGAAATTCTGAAGTTGCGCTCTCGGATTGGTAATAACTGTTCGAAGCAAACTCACACGGTCTGGGATGAAATGCATCAGTCAATTTCAAACTTTGTCAAAAAACACAAGAATAAAATTTCGATGAATCTATTAGTATCTACACATTCAGCGTCTTCGTAACAGTAACAACATCGCAAATAGAACAGTGGACTTCGTATTTCCACGTTATAGAGCATTTTCATTGAAACGTCGCTCTGAATTAATATGAGAAATACTTGTCGACTTCAAGGGGCTAAAAGGTGGCTGCGATGAACGATAAGTGGTGGCTTCTTGTGTAAACGATTAGATGTTGATGCCAGCTACTGACGGCCGCTAGATGGATTACAAAGCGGTTCAGTTTTCAAGGGACCACAGCAGACGCGGCCTACCATGTTCTTAATAGAACACAACAATCTACTTCACATCGTCACGAGCAACACGTATTTAAGAGCCCCATGCCCTCGCTTCTTCTGGGATGAATTACAAATGGCGAGCACTAGTATCATCAACTACATGTTCATACTGGCCATGAATGGCGAAACCACAACACATGGTCACAAATGATTTGTTTCCCCAAAACATGGCATGAAATAATACTACAGCTCTTATCCAAACCGCTCTTATCCCGAAGTCGATCTCCTCGCTTCGTATCGTACGAGCTAGTGGAGATCGCTACGTCGGTGAGCTCAGCCAGCAACGAACGATTGTTATATGGTTTACAAATGGGTCAGTTTCTTATGATCCCAATGATGACACAACAATACAATACTTCTCCAGACTGCCTCAAGCAATACCTCATGACCTGTTTCCATCTGGGATAAACGACAAAAGACAACTATTAGTGTCGCTAGACGCTAATGCAAGCAACTGGCAACCACAAGAAGACCGTTCTCAACTATTTTTTTTTCTTCCTGGGTCTTTTTCCAGCTCCAGGGGATGTGGATTTTGACTATCTGAGTCGGGTAACCATTATGTCCTTCATGGGGACACATATTAACCTTTACAACAGATACACTTGCGGGCTCCCCGGTCTGTGGTCAACAGACTCACGAGGTCTTTTGCAATAACTCACATACACGAAAGACGAGGGACAAACAACCATGCCCATGGGGGGTCTCGAACCCGCGACCCTACAGACCGAGGCGCCGAGTCGGTACAGGCTCTAACCACCTCGGCCATCCAGGACAGTCCACAATTACAAGCACTGCTTGATACGGTCGCGATCATGCGATATCTGGCGGGACGCCTGAAAATGTCGCGAAATACCGTGACAATCCATCATGAAGACGGGTCTTGAGGGACAAAGTTAGAAAACCCGCAGTATAAAACGCATTTATCTCACGGACTCACGCTAACACAACACCATCGTTCCTCTTCGCACCGCCGCGAGCGACAACTCCAGCCCATGTCCTCGCCTCGTGCGACGGAGCCTTCATCGGTTGGAGGACGCGGGCGCGGGCGCGCGACCGCGGCGCTGCGCGGTGGCGCAGATTGGCAGCGCGACCTTTCCGCTCCAGAAAGCGCGCGATAAATCGCGGCGCGGCCCCGCCGCAACGCGAGCGCCCGCCACGTATAATTTGGGTGTATCTTTCAAGCGCGGACGGGGTCAGGCAGCGCGCGCGCAGCACAGTGCTTCCAAAAGTTCATCTGCAATGAAAAGGAAAATGTCGCAAGTTCCAAAAGTGCATCTGCAACGAATGAATAAAAAGCAAAAATAAACGAGCAGTGCAAGAAAAACAAGAAAAAAGAAAAGAGGTTAAAATCGGTTGCATTACATTATCTAAGGCAGTGTTGTCAAGGTCGGTGCCACGAGCAGGAGTCCGTGGCACGAGTGCCACGACGAAATCGCTCCTCCACGCAGTTCATTACCCTGCCTCCAGAGACAACGCCATCGCTATAGTAAAATGGTGGGGTTACTACGACTCGTAATAGTTCCGTTTCCCGACGCTAGTGTCTCAGAGAAGCTCGTGGCATGTTATGCTTCCACGACGCCTGCCACCACCACCAGTAGAAGACCTTGACACCACTGATCTAAGCTTTTGGAGGAAAATTCAATGCTCAATTCATTGCGAGATCGAAATGTTAATTTCATGATGAAATGGTGCGATTATGGAAGATAAAATGTTAAGAAAAATAGTAGTCTGTAAAAGAAAACGGTATTTTTGACTAAACTTACGTGAAAATGAATTTTAAAAGAAGACAAAATTCATTAGAATTTTTTTGTAAGTAAATGGTTTGTCCAAGTGCCATATGGACATTTCTCTCACGAAAATTATATAACTAGAAAAAAGTTTACGAAAAACAGAAAATATCCATTTATTTGCACACGTTTCTGTTATTATTGGATGAACTATTTGCTTCAAAACACCTTGAAGATTCTAAGCGCTTTCTGGACTCATTTTTTACGGTGTTTTTTTCTGGAATCGTTCTTAAAATTCGCATCGGAGGTTCCCGGAGATTTTTACGCTCTTGCGCAGGATTCTATTTTTAAAATTAAGGTTCACAATACAATTTTATTCGAAACTACATAAAAAAACTTTCCTTGCATTCCGTACCATTTGGACCCATTGTGCACACTCGCTTTCATCGTCCCTTGCGCCATGAATCAGCGACGACGGCGCCTTGACGCGAAGACGGCGTTCGGGTGAGAAGACCCTCCCCACACGACTTCCTCGCCGAGGGATCATCATCCTGTCCACATAGGTGATGGACGCTTGGTGAGCGTACGTGAAAGGAGGAGTAAACAAGAGGTTACTTCACATTGTGATGTGCGTGCGCACTTTTACGTTCCCCGCGACATTGCGCCAACAAAGGTGGTTTATTGTAATTAAGGCTTGATTTCTGGAGGAACGCGACGGAACGGCGTTCCGGTACCTCGGGAATAATTATTAAATTAGATAATAAATATCTAACTATTTCTATTAAATTAATGAATAATTTGAGACGCCTTCCGGGATCTAATTTTTTATAAATCAAACACTTGATTGTAGTCGATTCGAGTAACTACATAAACGCACTCTGACATTCATGCCAGAACCTATTTGGATAGAGTGAAAATCTGGCACAGTTACTTGACAATCACATAGGGTTAAAATATCCTTCTACATTAAGTAAAGATCAGAGAACAGGGCATGGAATCATGAACAACTGCATTCTCAGGTGTAAAATTACATTCGTTAATAGAAGCAGAATACATAAATATACTTGAATATGACCAATGTATAACAAAAGTATGTAAGATATAAAATTAAAAAAGTTATTAATTATTTTCTCTGGAATACATTTATTATTGCAATTATATAAGAGTTACACGAACAAGACAATGGTTACACCAGAAACTTGGAGACAAATAGGGTACTATGAAACAAATTATTGTGCCTTTATTAGTATCATACGTGCCGTAATCATTACGATAAGCTACTAAAACTGAAATAAAAACTGACAAACTATAGTCATATTAATGTTTTCAAGCTTACCCATACTTAGTCCTAGCTAATAATATAAGTAATTCTTAAAGTTTCGTGATGTCATCTTATATGCCCGGAATAGAAAATATGTTCAGTAGATTCTTTACTGGATACACATGGATTGTATATTCTTATTTTACATGTTCGAAAAATAGAGTTTACGCTATCACACGCTTCCAGATGGTAATAATAATAAGTCCTCAACTTCTTCCACTAATTTTCATCTACCCTTTTAATGTTTATTTTTGTATACTTAAATAATACGTATATAGCAATTATTATCTGAGTAATAAAGATAGTATTGCCTTCAGGTCTTACAAAACCTGATCAAGCACAGCTGTTTATCCATGTACGCGGCAAGTACGCTAAACCCTCGCCTCCACATCAATTAGTAGCTCCCACTGGCGATTCGCCGTCCCGGAGCGTCGAGGTATCTCGCTGGGCGTCTGCGTCGGGGCGGTGCACGCGGGCGGCATCGGCCAGGGAAGCGGGCGGAGCCGAGCTCGCTCATGAATCTTGCATCTGCGCACGATAATTATGAAAAAGAAATAAACGTGCCCAATTAATTTATTGCCTCCGGCTGAATAAATATGTTGAGCAAATCTGTTTAGACACCTGGAAACAACACCGACTGCGTGAGGGGTTTAAGGGAAAGCAATATTTTCTGCACCGATATTTAAGCTTTTAAGCAGATGGTAGTGGAAAAGTTCAGAAAGGTTTGTCAAAGAAATGTCGAGAAGTCAGAGACATAGAAAATATTGAACAGAATTATGAATTGGTGTGGGAATTCCTCGACATTGTTTCGTGATACTATGGAACACCTTAGTCCCCCTATCATACAGAGAACACAAAAAAGTTATAATACAAGGATAAACAATTAAACTCTGAGAATAGTCAATATTCACGACTATGGATCTTGTCTCATTTCCACCTTGGAGAAGGATATTGAGAATCTCTCGCACCTTGATTTGTGAAGTGCTAGATATTCGGGAACCTTTCTGCCAACGGCGAATGCCTTCTTCTATATATACCTCTGGGTTTTATAACCACTGATTCTACCATGTTACATCAACATCAAGCTTCGGCGGAACTGTTGATTCTGCTGCATGTTTGACATTGATTGAATTGATAGCTTTTAGGAAAGTGGTTTCCTTGCTTTTACTTAATTATAACAGAAAAATTACATTAGCACTGCAACTTCAGTATTTGCTTTTCAATCAATCAGTTTCTATGTTTCTTTCTTTATTATATAATTCAGAAATATATATTACATAAAAATATTAAAATTATATTGCAGATGATACTCATATCTTGCATTCTACCTATCTCTGCCAAAATTCCCTCTAGCAAATTGCTTTTTACAGAAAACATCAGCACCCAACTCAATTTCCTAACATATAAGAAACATTTCTTATAAAAATCTGACACTTTCGAGACTTCAACTGCCGGAAGAATACATTACGCCGAGTGATGTAGTCTTCGGCGATGCTCATTTTAGAATCTGCTCAAATAATTGGCCGCCGGTCTGGCGCGAGAATAAAAGGTAAACGAATTCTCATTCCTAAGTTGGGAAGATAGAGCAAAACGAGGAATTGCATCCGACGTCTTGAGTACATAGTTACTTTTTCGTTTGTTGTTATTGTTGTTCTTAATGCTGATGCAGAATGCTGTGAGGGATAAAATCTAGCCGCTTATGAACCTGCCTCCGTCCCACAGGGAAATTTTGAGTCTACTTGAATGGGAAAACAAACGCGAAATATTAAGCGAAGCCAATACAAGGGAAGGGGCCGCGAAATATTAAGCGAAGCCAATACAAGGGAAGGGGCCAAGCGCAGTAACCTACATCTGCTACCGCAGCACGGTCCCCGCTTGCCACCAATTACGTGGAAACAACAATAATATTACATTATTATACATGTGGACACGCGTTTCCATTCGGCCTGCACCGCTGTGCGTCGCTGGGTCGCGGGCGTGGGTACGGGAGGCGCTGCCGCGTGGATGCGCGCGTCCTATCTGGCGATCGCGCGGAGTAGAGGGCGGAGGCGGAGGCGACTGCGGCGCGGCGCGGTGCGGGGTCTGGATCCGCACGTGTCTGCCTTGACCCTTCCCCCTGGGAACGCCCTGAACGCCGTGCCCGCCGCCTCTTCATCGCAGGCCGCCGTTGTAGCGAAGGAAACATTTGCGCTGCGGCGCCGCTACTCTCTTTCACTCACCGCTCTGGTCTGAATGATCGTTTTACGGGACAAACTTCAGTTTTTTTATTTTAATTTTTTTCTCCACAAAATGTATTTAAAAACAAATTCTGATATCGGAACAATAACTGGAACGGTCTTACCAACCTGTATAAAAATTAGAGAAGTGCGAAAGCAAGTGAAACCTGAGTATCAAAAATGCCTCAGTGCGAGAATGTGTAAACAAGAAGGAGAAATCAAGCACGTGTAAACAAGAAGGAAAGCCAAACGCTTGGTGTGACATCTGATTTGCATATTTGGTATGTTTAAATTAACAATTCTTTGATTTTCAATAATTTATTAGAATATTACCATGTACCAATATATGGATGCACACTTGTTATTGCTTATTTTGGGATTATTTTTCGATTGATTTCAGATAACTTTAGCATTGACTTCAGATAATTTTAGTGGTGTTATTAACCATTTGACAACAATTTAAGTCTCAATATTCTTCAAACTATCAAAGAACTTATTTTTTAATCGCTTTGGAAATAATTTCGCATTATTGATTTGCGACTTCATTTTAGCAATTTATACAATTTTGTCCAACTGAAAGTGGAAATTAACCCTGTGTGCGCAGCTAATAAGACGATCCCCTCTCTCAAAGGTTGAGAGACTTGTTTAATTTATCTGTGGATGTATTGCTTGTGAAAAGGCTGATTATAACGTTTGCTGTCGAGGTCGTGGGGTTCGTGACGGCGTAAACGTGGGGAGGTGGAGACTTGTAAATCATCGTTTTCACGAGAGAATCGCGTTGCCATGGATTTCGTAGCAATGATGAGTCAAGACAGAAGGCTGCGAAGGGATAAAAAAATGAAAGGAAAGCACGATCTCATTACAGATTTTCTAATATCTATATATAAGTGTGTTAAAAAATCGTTTTTTTCTGCTTATCAATGATAATTTATTATGAATGGAAGACAATATAAGTGAGATCCGTATATTTTCCGCTTCATATATAGATTTTTAATGTTATGTTCTCAAAATAGAATAAAAACTATACAAGCCCAATGCGAACTCTCTAAGAAATTATGACTCACCTCTCGGCAACCTTGTAGAAATGCAGCATAGCAAACAATTTGAAACGCATGTTACACATGTGACCTAAAGGAATTGACTTGTGAGACGACGATACACACTAATATGGAGTGTCCTATGGTACATGATCCACAAATCGATTTGAATATTGCATCTAGTTTTCTAGAGAAGAAGTAATGTTTAATAAATTGGAGATTTCATTACACTAATCCAAGGACACAAAAGATCTTTTCAGTACTGCAATAAAACCAACTCTCGACGATAAATCGATAAACAAACTGTACCCGTCATAAAAGGAAACAAGTATCCTTCAATTCAAAAAACATCATCCGGCAAACGAGCACAACGAACCGTCCTAATTCCTGACAGCACTGACATTGAAAATATTAAGTAACGAGTGGATGAAACGTTTGCCAGACACCCAGCCGCCGCGTGACGTTTCTCGTGGGAGGATATGGTACTCGTAACCGCCATTGTTGCACGTACCTACCGCAGCGCCCGGGGCTTCACGACCTCCGCATGCTGCATCGGCCATATTTACGATAAAACAAATTTAATTTCAAACTTTAATTTGCACTCCTTTCTTCATAACTCAGCGTTACACGCGTGTTTCGAGCATTGTCCTAGCCCCAGAGTTACGACGTATTAAATTTCCCGCATTTAGTTCTCTTTATACTCCGCCCAGAACCAATCGCAAACGCGGGCCGATGCGGTTCACAATGACTGTGACTCACTAACGGAATAACCATTAAATCTTTTTTATTACAAAACAAATCTCGAGGCAGACGAATATACTGGTAAGCTGAATGAAACAAAATTGTGTTCTTGTACGTCGCCCATTACTGCACGGTGCGGCTTCGTAAATTCAGAGGTGGTGGGGGCGGGGGCGGGGGGCGGCGGCCGCTTGTGGGATTATCCTGCTCGAATAAATACAATTACGCGCGGGTCGGTGACGTGGCGACGGTGCTTCCTGGGGACCGAGTCAAGGCCTCGGACGCACTCGGGCGGAGGCGGCGTGGGCGGGGGCAGTGGCCGATCCATATACGCACAGCGGCGCGGCGGCGGAATGGGGAACGCGTGGGCACCTTCCGCAAAATGTTCCAAATCGACACCTCTCAAATCGAATGTGAACAGGGAGAACAGCGAAGTATTACGCCTTTGACCTGTTGTACATGTAATCATTCTTTTGCAAAATGTGTATTAGCATAAAAAATATTGGTACGTGTGTGGTGTGAACTATGGTTGGCACTCACAAACAATGGTCAAAGGCACAACGACTTCCATTTACAACATTTATTTATTTATTTGTCAAAAAACTGTAAAAACTGTATATGACGTGTGGGGAAAGAGATTTACCTGCGCACATTTTCTTGAGGGCCAGAATTTAAAAAAAACGAAAACAGAAAACGAAAAAATGAATTTAGAAAATAATTATTTTAGAAAAATAAAAATATTTGAAAAGGTTTGCTCCCGAGTTATAGAAAATCAATTTCAACGGTAAATGAACTACAAGCAAAAGGAGTGCTCAACAAAACGTGCGCACAGTGAAGCTACATTTACGTCCAGAAGCAAAACAAGGGGCCATCTCAGCATTGCTCAATGGATCAGGGAAACTGAACAAAATCAACATCTGCTTTTGAAAAACAAAACGAACATCTGTTTTGTTTTTCTCATACGCATTTTGCAAATGAGTGGTTAAAGGTATAGTAGATTGAAATATTAGAAGTAAGAAATTGAAGTATAAAAGGTATAACACCACCATCGAATAACATTTTAACAAGAGAGAAAGTGAAAGCATCCTAACTTTTCGATTCGAAGAGGCGTTTCTTTGAGTCGGTTGAGTGTTTAATTTTTTGTTGAGATTTTAATTGTACTTTCATTCATTGAAGTCATCCTTTTAAATTTTTTTAAGAAATTTTGCTCTACTTTCATTCGCCTCTTACAAAAATTATGACGAATGCCTTTTTCTTATTTTAATATAATATGAATACAACTTTGATTATATTCAATAATGTTTAAATGAAGGTTGTGTGAATGTCACCAATTTGTAATTTTATTTTCATCTCTTCTCAGGACGTGTTCAGCTGAATGACAAACATGTCTGTCAAACATGTAGTAGTTGTATAGGGTGCGGCTATTCATACATGGTATGGCTTGTGAAGAAGGAAGCCAAGAAAGAATGGGAGGGGCTGAGGAGGTGAACGTGTCAATTACATGTGCAAATGAGAATTCCTAAAATCAATCAACACCTTAAAATTATATTTTGACATTATAATCGAATACACCCATATGCTTATGAGGCAACATTTAATACAGATACCACTTTTCACTGAATATCATTAAAATTCAAAATAATTTCATACCATGTACTCTCCTCCTGAATATTGTGAAAAGAGTATGCTCATGGTAATATTCTGAAACCTCCGTGTACAATAACGGTTGTTGAAACAAGCGATTTAGATATTAAGTAATTCAATCAAAATAAGTGAGAAAATGGGATTTTCAACAGAACACTCATCGTGACGAGGAATATGCTCCTGACTCTAAATTATAAAAGTGCAACAATAAAAAGTAAAGAGGTCAGTGTTGTATCTTATTACGATAAATAGATTAATTAAGATACCTATTCATCACAAGTAGTTTTATTCATTACATAAAACAACATCATAATGAAGAACTGTAATTGTTTGGAAAAATCACTTTTCAAACGTTTTACTTTATTTAGTCTTTTTATTGCCTTAGCCGGTTAGACTATTTCCTTATCACGAACAAGTATTATAATATAAAATCTGTACGTTTTGTGTTAACACGTAAGTTGGTCAAAAATGTACAATTTAATAAATGATACTATGAAATACCAACGCTTTCGTTGAGCTCAGTTCGCAGGTACTTCTCCTTGGAAACTTGTGAATGAGTCCGCGTCGCACGAGCTGTGCGCCAAACTGTTGTGAAGTCCACTCGACTCCATTCACTTGCGCCCTCTCTTCTCGCGATGAGTCCCCTCCTAAGTCGGAGAACAGGCGCGAACCGCAGCGACCGCCCGCGCTCTTCTGCGGACAGTTGGGTATGCCTCTGCTTGTGCTTCATTACGTTGGCGTGATAGGTGAATGCTTCAAAGAAATCGAAAATTAAACCTGGAAAAAATGAATAAATTGATTTAATTAATACCTTCAATGATAAATTTACTCTATGCCTCATAAAAGTGAGACGCGAAGAGTGTTTGGGGCATCAAGACAATAGATCAGATTCGTTTGCCCCCTTTTTTTTAAATTACTAATCAGTCAACTTAATGTTATGTAGTGTGGGATATATACCATCATTTTACATGGTATATAAATAACGGAGAAAGCCGTGAATGTAAATCTACGTGGCAGTTTTAATACTCGTATGTTCCACGGTTGTTCAAACGAAGCTATCTAAAACCTAATTTTGTACATCAGTTCTAGGAAATCATATTGTTCCAGGAAACGTTTTGATTGTAGTGCGAGCATGAGCAGGAGCTGGCACTTCTCCCACGAAAAGAGTAACATCGATGTGAAGCAAATGAAAATGAGAACATTTGAAATATATTATTCAAATTTTTCAATATTAAGAACAATATTTAGTTTTTCATGACTTTTTCGAATACCTATTTACAATTTTAATTTACTTTACAGGGAAGTTTACAATACTGTTATTCCCTGAAACTCGTGTGCATTTCACATAGACAAATATCGCAGTTTTATTTTTCTCTTCATTTGACCTTGCGGTAGCCCAGTATTTTTCGTAATTTCTCCAAGAGTCCAAATTTTACGCACGAGCTGTGCGAAAGTGAGTGAACTAAGATTAATTGATTTTTTGTGTGCTTTTAAAAACTTGACTTAATTCGTTATGAGAAAGGCAAGACGAAATAACCTATCGGTTTTGATCAAATATCATAAACACGTTCATGTATTTGTGCATTCTCCTATCGTAACCTACAATAACTCAATACTGTAATGCAGATATATTGCTTCCGACGAGCACTTAAGTGTTCAATAGGGCATCATATCTTGAGAAATATGTAACTTAACTCAAACTAATTTGAAGCAGAATATCCTTAATTCTTTTTAAAATCTCTTGGAGTAATCTACAGCCATGATTTGTACGTAACATTATTTTGATAAGAATCTTCTAGGTTGAAAATTGTGACAATGAAATTACCATCTATGAAATGAAAATTACATCTGTTTAAAGCAATTACTAAAGTCCCGAATTTTTAAAAACACTAAACAATTCAGAACAGTTTAAATCGTAAGAAATATTGGAATGTATACTAATCTTAAATATTGCACTCATTTTTTAAATGTATTTCGTAAGATATATAAGCTAAAACTAAACACTCACTGTATCATTCTTTAAATTTTCTATTACTGAAATACAATGATGCAGACAAGATCTGAAATATCAGCATAAACATCAGTATGAAGGCGGTCTATTAATACGGTTTCACAAGCAACGTTAGTGTGCCACAACATGATGAAACAATAAATTAAATATCACAGCAATTATGTTAATGCGAGCAATAAATATATACTTCAATATCCTATCAAATGTACATTTCAAATGGTCCTTCGGTATTCTCGACATTACTGAATTGACTTGTTTAAGAAATTAAGAGCAGAAACAAAAACTCGTTTTACAAAGTGCAAATTCGTCGACCAGTATAATTTTACCTAATTAAATATGAAATATTACCTTTAACCGTTAGCTAGTGTTAGAGGACATTGTACACCATGACACAAGGCCAGTAGGAGTAGGATTTTACTCTTTTGGTTCTTACTCGATTTCCTTTTGTAACGTAATTACGAGAGAGGCAAATTAACCCTAAGAAGGTAGACCACCTGTGTCTCGATGTCCGAAATGTCCGAATGTCTTGGTCGAAAAACCTGCACAGAATATGAATTCCGTGAACCCAGTTAACGAGGTGCCCTCGTTTCCTGATTGACTTTCTGCTATATTGCGGCCTTCTTTCACACACAAGGTGAGAGATGATCGAGAGTAAAAAAAGGTATTATGAGTGAACCTAAAGTATTTTGTAAGATTCAGTTAATTACTGCCCCATCATTTAAAAGCGGAATTAATCACGATTTTGTTTGCATTACGACGCAAAATATTATTCTATAGGCTAATACGAAATCTTAGGCCGGAAAGCTGATGGTAGGCCTTGGCTCGTAAGGCAGGCTTTGTTGTGCTAAATGTTGTGCTAAAGTACAGACATACTATATAAAATCTTTAAAAAGTATGTGCTAGTACATTAACAAAAATGTCTAAAGAAAGGTGTGACTGAAGCATCTGATTTATCAGGCAATTTTACGCGTACGATTATAGCTAATATGTACGGTGTGTAAAAGTTGAAACCCCTTATAAAAATAAAACTCAATGAACACATAAGAATTTTTGTACCTTCTTATAAACTAAATTTTAGAAAAGTTCTTACTGTAGCAAAACATTACACTCCACCTTACTTAGTGTAACTGAACTGGAAAATATGTCTGTCAAAACTTCAATTTGCTCTTCCCATTCGCAACAGTCCTACCTGGATATTCAATTTTCCATTTCTTAGTTCCTTAATGATGTGAGCAACACCGGTCTAAAAATACGCACTTTGCTTTTGTCATTATTTTTAAAAATTGAAACAACTACATTAACAGTATTACAGTTGTTCGGTTAACTTGCGATATTGCATAGATATATTTGACAACGACTCCTTAAATTTAGTCGATCCCATAGTTGCTGTAACTCTTAAATAATTTATACCTGATTAAGAGATAAAATATTATGACGAAAGAATTAAAAGGTGCAATTTAACTTTTTATGAAGTGCACTTCATGATAATTTATCCATTTCACTTACATTATTACCTTCAAACTTTGTTTCCACTAATAATATTACACAAACATATTAGGAAATTTTTAAAACTCTCAGGTCTATATTCTTCGTAAAGTATTGGATCCTAAAGCCGGCCGCATCAGCACATTCCGCCCTTCGTTGTTCGCACACGAGCCGCAAGCGGGTTTTCTGCGCGCCGGAGCCCCACGTACTCGCTGCGCCGCGCCGCGCCGGGCGCAGACCTCCGTGCTCGCGGCGCGAATCCCCGCCGCCTCGATAACGAGCGCTCGTTGGCGCCGATTTAATTGCAGCGCGCGTATCGCGATGCCCGCGGCGTCCCGCGCCTCCTCTCGGCGCCCGCTCCGAGCCCCGAAGAAGAAATGAGCGTGTGGACGGAGTTAAAAGCACAGTGGGCTTACACGGCGCCATCAGGAGGATGGGTACGTATTATTTCGGGTTCCCCTAATTGATTCATTGATTGATTGTTTCCAGACACGTCAACTGTTGTGGTCATTAGTCCCGTTACTGAAGTGAGTGTTTTATCTCAGGAGGTGGCGCTGATACCTTTCCCCACTGAATGATGAGATTCAGCGTCGACCTACACTTAGGCTTGCGAGGGATTTTCTCCTCCGGGTATCTCCCTTCAGCGGAACACCGCCTCAGTCGGGTCAAGCTCTAAGCTCCGGATCCGTAACGACTTACATCGTTAGTCCCGTAAGCGTAGGGCATGTTATACATCAGAAAGTGGCTGTGTTACGCCGCGCCGGATCGAGAGATTCAGCACGACCCACACGTCCACTTGCGATGTTTACCACTACAGGGAATCTCTTACCCCAGCGGTGCACCGCCCCAGCTGAGACAAGTTGTAACATTAAGTTCCTGACTCGTCTCTTAATACGCGGGGCTGTGTATCACATGTAAGTGTAATTATAGGTGTGTAAGTAAGAGGAAAGGAGAGGATAAGGATGAAGAAGGAAATATCACGCGTGGTCCATTGCCCGTTTGTGAGGATATTGCTCTGGTATTTGGCTAGTATTTACCGGCGAAAGTACGGAAAACCAGTGATTAGAGAAACTGGTCGCTGAATTCTCTTCCAGACAGTGATTGAATTCGACCCAGCCGTGTAGCTAGTGTAGAAAATCCGCCACTGTCGTGACTCGAATTCGGGGACCTCTTGATCAACGATGTGGTCGAGGCAACGAAGTTTCTGCTTCCTACCGTAACTTGCACGATTTACTGTCAGTTTATTTTCATACTACAATTTTAGCTCTTGCTGGAATGTCTGGATAATTCCAAGAGAAACATCTTGGAATTATTCCGTATTTCGAATTCTTTGGCGTGTCAAGCACAGTTGAAATTCACAATTAATGTGTTGAATTATTTTTGTAATTTTGTAATTTTTGCAATGAATTAGCGAAGAATATTTAACATAGTAATAGTTAAACATTAAATAAGCGTTATTTACTTAATTAAAACTGGAATATGTGTCTTTACACAGTGTACTGTACGTATATACTGTGACGCATAACTTCCATTACTTTTCAATAAATACTGTTGGGTAACGTGAGAGTTATGGGAGTCAATTCGAATTTTTATTTCTATCTCTACTGTTTTTCCATTTCCCTTCTAATTCGAGATATCGATGGTTCACTATATTTTTTTAAACGAATCTCGGTAATTTTATCATTATTCTCAGACCTGCCATGTGGATGCCAAAAAATTGAATAGTCAATTACTTATTTCAGTTGAGATGTATCCGAATGAAACATGTAGCCAGTTACACACACTGAAGTACATTACAAGACCTCGGCGTAATAACATGCTATGCCATAATACTTAAGTTTTGAGAAAACTAAGAGTAAAGGTTTAGACATTGCATTTTACACGTATGGATAAAGAGCATTAAATGACGAATATCACTGCCATCTTGCAGCGAATCTTTAAAATAAAAACCTACGTCTAGATACATCTATGGGGCGTCGAAATACACAAATATTTTAATTTCATCAGAAATGTGGCATAGCATATTGCCCCAAGATCTTCATATCATCTCTGCAAACAGGGTCCTCTTTTGTTACACAGTTTCTGTAGGGTTGTTATTTTCTTTACCGGTTTAAGGTTTTCATTACATTATTTTATTACTACCAGCCAAATATTCCGCATGAAAATTGCATTATTTTTCTCTTCTTGTTAAGGGCTCCGTCTTGCAAAACAATCATTATTTTACTAATGTCCATAGAGATGTGCATTTTATAGTAATCGGCTTTTCCCACTGTCAGTTATTTCTTCGCTCGGAGCGTCGTCTTAGCTCTTTCGGCCCAACGTGCGCCTCGGCTCAAGTCAACTCAACGCGGCTGAGCTCCGCGCGGCGCGCCTGGGAAAGCGCGAGAGATAAACGCGCGCGTGAAGCCCCGCAGGTTCATCTGTACCCGTCAGATTAATAGACAATGTCGCATAAATCACGTTCATTAACAATGCCGCGGAGGCGGCGCGGCCCCCGGCTAAGAGCGACGAGCGTTCCTTACTAACGAACGTCGAATGTCGAAAGATGGAACTAGTTTCGAGGAACGTTACTGACGTTAAGAACATCGCGACCAATTAGATATATCGATGGGTCATCAGAAAGCTTAGAAGGTGATGGCAGTGCGAACAATACAAAAAGTCATTGTTTTCGGAGATGAGAATAAATTTACAGATGAACCTGAATTATAGCTTCGAGAATACTATGAGTACTAAAAATTCAAATTAAAATTGTTCACTTTTTGATGAAAAATTAAATTCAATAATATGGGATTATTACATATATTCCCATAAAATATAAAGTGTCATTTAGTAACTAAACAAATTGCTGTATAGCAAAAATATTTCGTTAACTTGATACAATTTTTTGTCTACTTTTCCACGTAATCCTTACCGACTTCTCTGCACTTCTCCCATCTTCTAACGAGTCTTCTAACCCCTCAGATATTTTTTGACCTTTTTCTCAAAGCCTTTTTTTACCTCTACGTTGTCGTTAAACTTGATGCCACGGTAAGCTCCTTTCATCGGACCAAATAGATAAGAATCTGAAGGGGCAAATCAGGGCTGTCAGGAGGATGTGATAGGAGCTCCCAATCCACTTTGCCGATAGTTTCGAGTGTCAGTTGTGCTGTATAAGGTCGAACGTTTCAAGAAGAAGCAGGCTTTTACTTTGCCATCCAGACATGTCTGTTCAGCGCGGGCTTTATTTTCTTCTCAATCTTGTTGGAGTAGTTTACACTGACGGCGGTGCGTGGCTCCTCCAAATAATCATAAAAAATCGGACAATGGGTACTGCACGAGTTGCTTAATATGCCTTTCCTGGGAATAGTTACGTTTTGAATTTCTTACGGACAGGTGATTCTGAATGTTTTCACTGGATGGGTTTGACTCTTGGAATCCGCCACAAAATAATGTATTCAAGTCGCATCATAGGTTAAAATCCAAAACTGTCACCTTCGAAATTGACACATTGTTTAACTTTTTGCAAATGCGAAGACCGTTGGCTTTGTGGCGGTAAGTTCTATTAGAACTCATTTTACACAATTCTTACAATAGTTCAGTTTGTTTTCAACAAAGAAATGAGTTGTGTGAATATTTATTCCACATTTTTCAGCAATTTGTTCAATTGTTCTCAGATATGGGAATTAATATGAGATTATAAAGCAGAGATCGATACTTGCCGAACTTCCTGAGCGACGCTCGTCGGTGACACCTTCCCGACAAATTAAAAACTTTTACCATGTGTAAAACTCGCACGATTGATACAACTACTGCCGTATTGTTTGTTCATCAATTCTGACGGTTGTACACTTTCCGAAGGTGAAAATTTAGGTAACAGAACACTGCTTTTCGAAAGTATTTTCTTTGAATAGACACACCATTGTAACTAGGACTTTAAATGTTATGTTTATTTAAACGTTAATCAAACAACTGAATAACATTTTTCGCAAATTTGCCAACAAACACTTTATAAAGTTTCAATTGCTCGCATTAAGCGATTTTTTTACTGCAAATGTTTGTTTAAATATTGAATGATTCACGTATATATTTTGAACAAATCATTTGATTTTGCGATATTTCGTCTTCTAGATACCAAAACACAAAAAAATGGATTAACATTTTTCCCTTCTATTTCAAATAAAAACTATTAATAGCTAAGAAAGCTCTCATCAACGTCCATTATACATCACAGTACAGTATTGAGAAAAGTTAACAAATAAGATTTAGCAAGTGAATAAGGGAAGTTGCAACTTCTCTTCACAGCGAGAAACGATTTCGCCCTGAGGTCAAAATACAACGCCACGAACGATCTAAAAAGGTACAAAACAAATGTCACAAGAGACTGAACAGTTCCGGCTCCACGTGCACGTGTGTGCGTTGCGTGAGCAGAAATTCGAGTCGGTGCGTTATTGGAACTCGGCACATATAAAGAAGGCGGAGGAAATCTGGGCGACGGTCCGGCGCGCGGCCTCGTGGCCCAGAGGGCGTCTCGACAACCTCCTTGCGTCCCTCGGCTCGAGACAAAAGAGGACATAATTACACTGAGAGGCGTGGCACTGCGACGTTCTCCTGTCGGCCCGCGACGAATAGATAATAACAAGTAGTATCTACTCACGCGTTTCATTCAACGGTTATTGTGGTTCTAAATCCAGTTACGTTGTCGTACTCGAATATGCAGTCGAAAGAAGTAGAATACTTTTGATTCGTAATGGATCTTGAATATGCAGTGCGTTTGAAACCAACACTATACGGTTAATATGGGAGGACACTCCGATATTCATTGGAACCGTCTCAAAAGTTATACCAATGGACTCACGTGAACATTTTTATATTACTTCAAACCAAACTTGGCAGGACTGGCCCGCCTAAAGGTGGTAATTTCTAAGAATGTACTATGCGTTATGTTTCAAAGGACATTTGTATCGCGCGTTTAATGAGAACTGAGTGCAAGTATTCTTTTCAGTGACATTGTTCTTTCGCAGTAATATGCAAGTTCACAACAACCGAACTATTTATTATTTTATTTCCCAAAAATATTCATTATTTCTACGTAGAATTTCCAATTGATAAAACAGGACAATTAATAGTTAGTCTTAAAATTTTATGT
The DNA here is from genome assembly GCA_031308135.1 of Acheta domesticus. Classification (NCBI taxonomy): domain Eukaryota; kingdom Metazoa; phylum Arthropoda; class Insecta; order Orthoptera; family Gryllidae; genus Acheta; species Acheta domesticus. The sequence goes on along the minus strand of JAHLJT010000631.1, from coordinate 94,749,124 downwards.
ATCAAATGGTATTTCAGAGGTTTCTTTTCTGTTTTTCTAGGTTCCTATCCACTTTATTTATTAGTTAATTTTTATCGATTATCATTAATAATATTATGTCTTCCTTTAGCTCACTGATATGTAGAAACCGGAAAAATATGTAGAATGAAACGTCAAAATAGGTACATAAATATGTAATGAAAACAGTACGAATATACAATAAATATGTAAAATCGGACATTATATGTAATATTAAAATACTCTAATTATAAAAATCATTTCCATAATACGAACTTACATTTATACACAAAATCCTATACAAATTTTAAAAACAATGCAAACATTTTAAAAATCATTTGGAATACAAAAGTTGATGCCCACCTGCATTATACAACTTCCCATCTGTAGTAAAACCTTAACAAATTATTATCCAGGAATGTAGTTTAGCAGCCAGACTAGATGTAATAGAAGCCATCGTACAAACTGGCGAAATCTACGATCAGCAAACAATCTCTGCGACATGGAATATTCTCATCGAAGTGTTACAAGACGGCGATCTCCATAGTTCCTTGGAAACTGAGATTAAAGGTCACCTAAGGCGGCGTCAATGATACTTTTCACACCTAAAGGTGAGAATGATCTGTCACTGACGCGCACTTCCCGCCACTGAGATAACTGAAGCAGGCACGTAGGACTGTCAGAATATTCGACCGCGTCTTCACGAAGCGTACCTCAAGTAGAGTACGTAGTAGCACGCAGTAAAAATATAGAAAAAAGGTTTTTTTGCTAAAAACCTTTTCATAAAAATATGTAAGAAAATTGAGTAAAATAAAAAAAAGTTGATACAATAGCGAAATATGTAAAATATGTAATATAGTACCAAATATGTAAAAATATGTAACGAAAAAATCTGATATTGTGTTAGGACGGCGAAAATTTGTCAAGATTAAAATTTTGAGAACGGTAAGTAGAAAGCCAAAAAATATGTAATTACATAAAAATCCGGTCTCTACTGATATGGCATTAAAGCCTAAAAATGGAAATAATTGATTATTACGCTGTGTTAAAACATTTTGAAATCTTAAGTTGAAATATGTTGAAAATTAGGTTTGAAAGTAGCCAAAATAATATTACTTTCTCCTTTGAAAATGCAGAGTTTAAAAATTGTCTAAAGAAAATCAAAGCAATATTGCATCCAGCGAGGGCGCTCATGATCTTGGAATAGCTCTGCATGTACGTAATTCAGACATAACTAATCGTAAATTGTTCCGATTATGAATCATATGATCAAGCGATTCTTGTAAAATATTCGGGCATGGTCTAACTCCGCAGAAAATAATCCTCTTCATCAGGTAAACGGTGCGGACTCCGCCACATCCTTTCACTTTTCAAAGTCCGAACTGCACAGAAAATAATCTCCATACCAGGTAAATGGTTCGGACACCGCAAGCAGGACCGGCACTTAGTATTTCGTTGTCTTCCTGTGAGCATCGAGAAGAATAGAAGGAAATGGAATTAATTTAAAGCCAGCGCGGCAAGAAACTTCTCGTGCAAGATGACAATCAATTTTATAGAGATAAGGCGATGATTAACGGAGTGTGGGGGCGATGCGTATTCAAATCTTGCAAAGCAAAAATCTTTTCGGGTGAACTGATTTCCGAAGTGAAATTTCTCACAATCACAAAGGCGAGCAGCAAGATACCAAGACAAACGGTGAGCAATGCGCTGAAGAGGATCCTACGGAAAGACCATGATGTAAATGGTCCTTTTATATAGAAATATGAAATAGTATTGCTTTTCTGTTTCCCCGTGTAGACATCGAAAGTTTCTCTGGTATCTCTTATTTCTGGTCAGTTTGACCATTTCCCCTTTGTACCTGCGAGCTTTTCTGCGGAGTTTCCCTGATGGGCGCTAATCCCCTACTTCTGCGCAGTTCGACCATTTCTTTTTGACTACCTGGCTTTGTACCTAAGACCTTTCTGCGGAGTTCGCCCATACCGAAATATTCATGTATAGTAATATTTATATTTAATACAGACACTACATTGTGCGAAGAAATCTTACCATGACGCAAACGCATCGTCCGAATTCGAGAATGAGATCACTACAATGGAATTTGTCCTTTACGGTCGTAATCGTAGAAATAATTGACAGTTATGACTTGTAATGATATCTTGACCAACGGAACACTTGTATACTTGTATGGGAATGATTCAAATTCCAGAAAATCAGCGGTGAATCCTGCTTTCCAACCTGGAATTTTTTTGTGAATTCGAGAACTTTGAATATCCCTCCAATACCGAAAGACGAGGTTCGTTGCTCAGAAGGTCAGCCGACAACGCGACCCTGTGCTTCAGCCCCCGGAGGCGGCGGGGCGGGGCGGGTGGCTGGACGGCCCTTCGGCCCGCGGCCACGCGACTATCGCCGGGGCCGTGTCGCGGTGGTCGCTTCGCGCCTTGAGGTGGCCGCGCGACCCATTAGCCCAACAGCGAAAGCCACTCGCAAGCCGCATGCCGGCGCTGCCCGCCGCCGCCCCCACCCCGCCCTCCACCTTCTGCCCAGCCTCCCCGTGCGGTGCACGCGCCTATCTTTCTGTTCTCAACGACTCGCTTCCCAATGTATTACTGAAATGCTTAATATATCCTGCTTGATTGTTTTGTTGGAGCACGGTGTTCTAATGGCAGTACTACGGCAAAATAAATGCGTTGAATTACAAGTGTTATAGACGTACCCTCAAATCATGAAAGGAATCTTTTTAAACGTAGAGTGAAATGTGTAGGAACACTGGTGAGACCTCAGTAGCCTACTTTGTTAAGGTGAAAGAACAGTTACAGGAAAAGGGAATGGTCGTAATGGTCGTATGCTGGTTATTTTTTATAGGTGAATATTTTCGATGCTCGCGAAGTTCAGAAGTTAACAGTTGCATACATTTCATTGGCAAAGGATTACAAATCAATATTATATTATAATGATACATAATATATAATGATATAATATTATAATGATATAATATGACAATATTATAATGATATACAAATCAAAAAAATATATTATATTTCCACTTTCATTAAATACTTAATGTAAATGGTAATTTTGGTGAAAAATGTAAATGTGTACCTATATGAATTAAAGTTTTTTCAAAGTGTTTTGAAATGTTTTACCTGCCTAGTCAATGAGACATCAATGCACTATTAGAAGACGAACGTACTAGGTGTATCCATTTTTTCAGAACGCATTGGAAAATACGATATTTTTCACGTAATTTAATGAATTTAATATTATAATATTGTTGACTGCATAATTATTAGAATGTGTACTCTGTATCATTGCCTTCAGCAAATATAACAATTTTTAGATTTATACATAATTCAACGTCAGTTTTGACAAGATTCAGTAAATCATCTAGAAATTTATCCTCAGATAGAAAACATGTTTTCACATAAAGCCAACACCGAGGACATCTGGTCAGCTCTATTCTCCTTCCAGCCATATAACAAGTAGTGACTTGTTTGTCGCGAAACGAACTCGATCACGTCATTGCGAAACCGCCCATACGAATGTGTGTTACCCAACGCCCCCACCTGAGGGCAAAGGCGAGTTGGGTGGGGCCTAGAGGTGGCGATGGTGACAATCACGGCGACTGTAACATGAAGCTGCGAGTTTGGTGACGGGGGATATTAATAGTAATAATTGCGAGGTTAGAGCTGGGTAACATGGTGGTATGGGTAACATGGGTAATATGACGGTGCTAACGAAATAGAGGTGATAGTGGCCGCGGAAATGTGGGGGATGACTATGCAGTGGTACCTGCGGTGGTGGTTGTGATGAAGTGGTGTCAGGTAGAGGTGAACCGCTGGCCATACGTGTGTAATTCTCAGGGAACGCTGAAAACCATGAACCGCAACGCGGAAGAGGTGTTGGCACCAAGTCAAAGCTAAAGGAAATCCGTAATGGTCTATAAAGCTTTATTTTAATTCAGGGAAGCAAGTAAGTGCCACAATTTACTGCTGTTTTAATTACAACTTCTTTAATACCAGCCTTATAACCGCCGCGAGGCAAAGTCTTTCCAAGAATTGAATTCCTTGTGGAGAACCTGCACGGATTATGAAATGAAGACGTCTAGTGGAACGGATCCCGTGTGGGCCTTTACTGAACAGATGAACAGAGGTCTTGCCCGACGATTTTAATTTCCTCAATCATTTTGTCTGGTTAAGCGATCAATTTATGCAAGGCATTTTAATGAGAATTTGAATAAAGCGATAAATCATGGGGTCATTTGGGTATGATAACGGGCTCCTGATAACCAATTATCGTCCTAATGAACGGGCGCCATGCCGCTGCGGGTCGAGAGGAGAGGTGGCTACGAATGATGAACGCCCTGAAGACGGCGTAGGCGGCAGCAAACGTATTGATCGGGCGGTTGTAATCTTCATCCATTGAGTTGCGCTCCGTGTTGAAAGACACTCTATTTGTTAATCGCGTAATAATTTGTCAGCGACTGACTTACGTCAAATGCAATCTGAAAATACACTCAGTGCTCTTGTGATGGACCCATGAAACAGGTATGGTATCATGTGAACATTTTTTCAACGGACAGAATAAATGGCAGTGAAAAAATGTAATCAAACTCACTGATAAGGTCAATATAGTAAAAATTGTGACGAAGATAAAAAAAATCGTGAATTGAATTAAAAAATATTGAACCTTGCCACTGAAAGCAGGAGCACTAAAAATCGCTTTCTTCTAATAAAGTTCTGCGATAAATTCAAAATACATTTTACTAAGAGAACTCACCTTAGCCGTGAGTTACAATTTAATGTCATCTAATGGTAAGTTGATGTCTTATTTCTTCTATGACCGTAATACAAATAATTCCGAATCAGCATAATTTACAAATAAACTTATGAACAGTTAGAGGCATCTGAACATCTGATCGAATTGTCAACTTAAAAACCACAGAGACATTGCTTATTTACTATATAGCTCCAGAGTCTTTACGACAAACAATTTGCCTGTGACACCCATTTTCAACGCTGAACTTTAGTTATATGTGAATTATGACCGCTCTCAACGGACTCAACGTAAACTATTTCTAGACTGTTTGCAGAATAACAGGAGGCATGGCGCCAAATTCACTCGATGTCAGAATCTCAGCATATATGACAAGGAAAAGTAGGCAAAGAACTTCATAAATATGGCATGCAGAGTTGCTTGTGATTGATGCAGCTTCTACAGCGGGTAAACTGCTTTTTTTATGCCATGTAGCTCTTTTAAGGATCGATGCTATATTTTCTCATGCAAATAAAAAACGTTTCGACGCTAAGGATGACAACACAATTTTTTTACTTTCTCTCCTTGTACTATAGTTACAGGGAGGAAAAGTATTGGAATTATCTTAATTTGATCTCGAATTTTAGGTCATAAACACCGAGTTTAAGGTTCTTTTTAGCTATAATGTCGCATACTCGTCAAGATTAATATTTATTAATGTTGTTCCAAAGCGTTTTAAGATTGGTGCATGTGGCAAGGAGTTACACACAATTTTGTGCCCATAACCGGGGTGACTGTATGAGTGAATGAATGAATGTGTCACGCATAACTCTTGGCAGATTAGAGGCTTTTCAGCTGAAAGTTGGTGCATATATCAGAAATAAGATCTAAGCAGTATTTCCGGAGATCATCAAAATATTTTAATTTTGATGAGGTCTTCACAAGAAGCCTCTGAGATATTTTAATTTTTTTTGTTTTTGGAAAATAGCTAGACATCTTTTGTTTAAATTTGTTAGCTCCAATAAAAGAAAGTTCATTTATAAAAATGATATATTTCCAATGTTCGTTAAAATGTCTGAAAGTTTATGTGGTATCCCCTCCCAATCAGAGGAGAGCTTGGGGTGACGCTCCACCGCTCCGCTAGTGGAGGGGCACAACCCCTTCATTTCCCCTCACCAGGCGGCGGGGGATAAAACCCCCCAGTCAGCAGTGACGCGGCGCTAGTCACGCTAGGGAAACTCGATACCGAACGCGGACGTACGTGGACGAGTGCCGAGGAGTATCGGCACATGAGATACGGCTCGCTGGACGGAACGTGTGGACATCAGGCGGAGCCTCCTCCGCAGGCAATCGCTTCCCATCTCATCAAGTGTCGCGCGGCTGCTACTAGAGCGGCCCCGACGTGCCGCCACCACCACCCCGAGATAACAGCTGTTACCAGCAGCTCGCCGGCTACTTGTGCAGCCGGCTTATCATTTTAACATTGGGGCAAGGACGCTGCCCCGAAAGCATTTGGTTGTATTTTGTTGAATTGGTATAATGTGGAAACATTAAATGTATTCTCGAACTTGTGTGGTTAACTGATCCTGATCCTGCAATAACAACAGTTTAGTTCATTTCGGACCTGTCCTACACTCCCAATAATAAACCAGGGATTTCTTTCAGAGTGCCATTTATCCCTCAATTTCAGAACTTTGACGTCATGCCCTTTTTAAACACTATTAGTAGTTTTTGAGTAATAACCCTCAGAAGAGGAAAAGTTGTAGTTTGCCATGCATTCCCACTAGCTACTGAACCTTCAACTCCCCTTCAGTAACAAAAGGAGAACGTTCGGGAATTCCTTTTATCGGCTCAGGCCGAAGCTGTAACGAGCCGACAGTCACGATAGCTGTGGGAACACACGCTGAATGCCTTTGTACACCCAATTAACGGTGTTTCTGTGATGTTCGAGGGTTTCTGAGAAAAACTTCAGTCTACAGGCTGGGCGACGAGATCCAAATTGCGATTTATCCGCTTCGCCCATTGGTTCGTCGACCGTACAGGCAATTCACATGCTAGTGGCTCGTTCATCACACAGTATCAGAGGTAGAGTGTAACGGTAAACAAGACGAAGAGAAGAACAGATGGACGGGAGAAAGGAACATTATTAACATTTTCGTAACATTCTTCTCCACAGTAAGCGCATCACATTTTCAGATAAAGGTATGTCTGCATTATTTCACTCACCAGAAAACAAAACAAAATGCAGGGCTTTTAAAACGTTATTGTGAAGTGTTTTCCCTTCACCTTCCATTCCTTTCTAACAGTAAAATCAGACACAACTTTGCATTGAATATATTACAGGGAAAAGAGTCATTGGCCATTCATTGTCGATGTCTGGCCACATGTTAGGGGATTTGTTTCTTCTAAATTTAGCAACTGGATTTATACACTATTTCGTTACCAGAGCCCTGTAACGAGTTTCTCCGCCGAAAACTCGCCGTTTTTTTCGCGCAGTATTACATAACTTTCTCTCTACTCCGTAGCGAGAAAGTAAAATGAGTATTCGAATTTCAACATTTTCTGGGTGACGTCTTTTCCAAAGACAATATTAAAATGACTAATAAAATCGGAAGAACAATAAATTCTACTCAATAAATTATGCCAGGCCTGTTCCAGGTTCACACCGGGCCGCCTTGTACCTCCCGAGAAGAACGCTGGAACTGGCTAGGCTCGAGCGGTGGCCTACTTCGTGCTCCTTCAGCGGACACAAACGGGAATTTCGAGGGAAATTTGAGTATGAAAGAATGATAGCGCTTACAGTGTGACTAAAGAAGACAGTTCGAACAGTCGTGAAATGTATTTCTGAAACATTAACAAAATAAACTCATGTTAATTAATGATTCAAGAAACTGTGTTTAAAAAATATGAATTCCTTTAAAAACGTGCATAATTATACATTAACTTTTACTAGGTAAACTAATTCCTTTTGTACATTAATACGATATACAAAAATTACAAGAATTACTTTTTACCTTACTAAAACGTGATTTTAAGCTGTTGACTGCTGCAAGAAACAACACTGATTTAAATGAATCATCATCATCAGAGACACGTTCAGTGGTTGTTAGTATTGAAGATCATTGCGGAAAATAACTCTTCACTAATGTATATAGAAACAAAATACCGAGGAGGCCCAGTCTACTTCGTCCGTTACTAACCCTACCGGCGCCTTTGAGAGAACTTCCCACGATATGGTGATTTGGTCATGAATTATATTTTGGTTTCCTCCGACTCTATTTTTCATTTTCAGCCACGTTTTGTTAATAATGTTTTTACTCGAATTTTTAGTAGGAATAATGATCAAGATTCAAAGTAATGTGGTTCGCGGCCCGTTTGTTAGGGCACCGCTCCGGCCATTCGTCGAGTGTTGATCGGAGAAACCACGGAAAACTACCGATCAGAGCAACCGGCCACTAGAATTCTCCTCGAGACAGCGACTGAATTCGATTTAGCTGACAAGCTAGTGTTCAAAATCCTACCGCCATCGGGACTCGAAACCTAGGACCTCCCGGTCAGAGGAACTGCAGTGACATCAGTTGATGCACTGAGCTCTCTCTCCCGGTATGGGTATGAGAGTTTGCCGTACATCGAATGGCATCTGGGAAAGTGAAAGAGCTAATGGAAAATACCAGCCGTAGGGAGCAAATATAAAGGGAAGAACTTACATAATGAAAAATGTAAAGGAAAATTGAAAATGACCATAATAATGTAGTGTTAAAATGAATAGTAACGAAGTGGATTAGAAGGGAAAACAAAAAGGGGAAAAAATGTGTAATGGATGGCGACAGGCACAAAGCAACCGAATCAGGAAACGAGATGTCGGAAAGCTCACCATAAAAAAGAAAAGAAATCCACGGAAGACGCAGAGCGGTGAGCGTGCCGGCAGAGGCTGGGCGCGAGTTCATTAGCCGAGAGGGGCTTAATGCCTGTCAGCACGGGCCTCTGTCTCCGCGATGCGATGCGATGCGATGCGCCGCGCCGCGCCGCGCCGTCCGCACCTAATGAGGTCAGCGCTCGCCCGCTTTGGCTCCTGCTGCTTCGAGACCATTCGACACATTCCGCCCGGCCCTCGGCTGCCCGGCGCCACTACCTCTATGACATCGTGACCATAGACTAAGGAGGTTCGTTTCTCTGTCTTGACTCAGGAGGCTTTTTCAAATCTCATTCTCTCTCTCTCTCCCTCTGGCGATCTCTATTTCTCTCTCTGTCAATCTCCCCCTGTGTCAATATCTCATTCCCTACCCCTTTCTCTCAGCCTCTCTTTCGTCTCTCTCAGCCTCTCTTTCGTCTCTCTCAGCCTCTCTTTCGTCTCTTTCTCTCTCTTTCTCAATCTCTTTTATTCTAACAACCTCTCTTTCACAGCTTTTCTTACGCTCACAATATTTTTTACAATTTCAGTCTCTCCCTCTCTCTCTCCCCGTTTACATGCTGTATCTTTCTTACGTCTCTGATCGTACTTACAGTCCATCGACATATACAAGTATATCGACATACATCCGCATATACTTAGAGCTGCCAAATGTTTTGTAATTGAATGAGAATGGAAGTGAGAGTATAACCCCTAAATACGAATGGAAAATAAGAGGGTGAGAAAGGAAGGATTGCATGTAAATTGTGACCATTTAATAAACTGCCCCGAAAGCCTCCTGGAACTGACAGTAAAAACCACGGAAGCGAGCTATTAAAATCTCTAGAATTCTCATCAAGCGCAACGACACCCAACTCAGCTGAAGTTAAAAACAGTTCTCTGTCGGTTCTCGAATCTTGGAGCTTCCAAACTACAAAGCTTCATTTGTTACTCGCAACTACATCCGTTAACGCGCCACTACAAGTCTACCAGACGCATTCCTGACCGGCGCTCGACTGCGGCGGTGCCACCGGCGACCTCTGGGTCTTTCCGTTGAGCGGCTCTTTGTCAATTAGAGAAACTAATTTCTTCCCCGTTCCGCGAGGAATTCTTTAGAGCATCGCCGTTCCGGTCCAACCCGCTTCCTGTATCTCGCCGCCTTTCACCGAACTCTGCAGAAAAATACTCTCAATCTTCTCTAAAACGACCGTACTCGATATGGCTCTCGAGCAAAAGGTTTCCGAACCAGCCGTTCCTTAGATAGTGCGTAATTTGGAATCGGCCGGCGTAAGGCGTCGCTGAAATCTACGGGCCGCTCTAGATAGCATCGCTTTTCCATAAATATGCGAATACAAACGGTCTCAGCCGACTGAGGAACCACTTGGTGGTCTGGAAGCGCTCCAGAATCCTCCCAAGCACGCATGCCGTCGCGGCGCGGCTGCCCGTTGGCCGTGCCGGTGGCATGCAGCCGGGCAAGGACACGTTCCTCGCGAGAGATAACTCCGAGCGACTCTTATTAAGCGATAAATCAAACCGTTAAGGAATCGAATCCGAAAGTAATCAATTGAGTAGAATTAATCGCTATCTGTTCCGCGATGGGGGCTAGAGGAGTGATTTTTTGTGCGAATATTAGTTGTTTGCGGCTTCACATCTTAGATCGCTGCAATGAGATAGCAACACGTACTCGGACTTAGTTGCGAGGTTAAAAGAAAACAAACTTTAATAGAGCGTTCATTACAGGCAACGACCTATACAATATCCAATGAATGTTTCATCACATATAACTTTTTCATTATGGACAACGTCTACTTCCTCGCAGCAAGTTGTTGGCAAAAATGAGCAAAACATATTTTACACGTTTATGTTATGATATATTAAAACGAGACTGGTGACACGAAGTAAAAAAATTGGTATAATGACATTTGAATTGTCGGTTGCAGTGATTTCAATGCGTGTAAAGTGGATGAACTTTACGCTGGTGAGGTTCGACAAACTCGGACTCACTGATATCACTCTTTAGGCTCACACTTTATTTTTGGACTTTCCACGATTCAAATGTTATGTTCGCAATGGTATTTGAGAATGCCACATTTTTTCACAGATTATAATGTGAACAATTATAATAATAGAAATTTTATTTACAAATCAGAATAACGATTGCGTTTCAGCAGTTAAAGAATAATACACACATTGATAAATATTCACTACATGAACATTCAATTGAATTCAATATTAATGCCATTAAATGTGATGAACTTCAATTTTTCTCCTTCCGAAAATTCCCATTCTTCGTGCGAATCATTGACCTATCAATTGCGTCATGCGTCGCGTATTAATTTCCCAGGACATTCGATCCGTTGAGGGAAAACATCGCGTGCACTAATTCCACTCGCAAGTGGCGAGCTCATCAAGCGGGGGCTCAAGGAAGGCCCCGGGCGCACCGCCGCCGAGCGCTTTAATTATCTTCTTATTAACAAAATTCTTATTAATTTTAATCAATTTCTGCCAGCCAGGGACAAGCACCCCGCCCGATTTCAATTACACAGATTTATCTGGAGATAAGCGGCCGCTGTGGGACTCGCGGGCGCTATTACTGTCTTATTACGGGTGACGTGACGTGACGTGGAGGAAGGGAGGGGCAGAGCAGGAGATGTCGGTGGATGTCTTCGCGGCCGCGACGACACCGTCGCCATTCGGACCGCCTTTGAACTGAACTCCATTACGATGAAATCTCTGTGTGGGCTATCTGCGTTCTCATCTGCGCGGCGATAAGTTGGAAGGCAAATATGGGCGAACGCCGTGTAGGATATAATCAGCGCCGGTTTCTGTGCGGGTCATCATTCGTTGTGGGTTTGCAAACGGCCTGCTGCGCAAAAAATGTTTCTTACGGTAAATAGTGGACGCATTAACGAAATGAATATGGCCGTAATAAGTGGACAGATTATTATTGCTTTGGTTTTTTCGTATTTGATTTAAATATTAAATCGTTTTCTGCATGAATATGTAGAGTAGTGAGTTAATAAATGGCCTGCGGAAAGAATTTAAACTGAAATATTTCTAATCGTTCAATGAACTGTACGCCAGGTATCATCATTTAAAATTTTTCATTTTTGAATTTATTTCTGAAAGGTTGTAAAGTGCAAAAACAGGTTCGATTGCGTTACGAGAATTGGTTTGAAGAATGGTTCTGCCGATGAAAAGATATCCTTCATCACACGAAGACTGATTTTTTTTCACGCAAGGAAGGCATGAAATCCCCTGGGGGTAGAAGCTTGGAAAAACGAAGAGTGAGATGATCAGCACATCATATGTTTGCGTGTTGGCGACAGCCATAAACAGTAAGACAGAAGTCTAAGAAACAGAAACTTTAGACATTAAGGAAGGAAGAAATAAAGAAGAGGTGAAAGACAACGTAAAATAGCATAAAACTTAGGAAGCAACGAAGGGAACAAAGAAACGGCGAGAACAAATATGAGTTGGGGCAAACATAGAATTTATTTTTAAGAAATATATAAAGGAACATAATATATAGAAGAAAACTATAAATATTCACGGTATCAAAAATCTATTTATTTAATTTATTTATTATTATCTATTTATTTACTTATTTATGACAAGTCTATGTATCAAGAGTCTATTAACTCACAGAGGAGACGGCATGAACAATGAATTCATAATGGGGGGAGTGACGATGGAATAGTAAAATGGGAGGTAGGGAAAGGGATTAAGTCTTTGAAATGTAGCCGGGAACCCTACTTGTGCACCACAAACTTCGTATATTGTGCTATTCAAGGATTCATTCTCTAAGTTGAAGAGTGGATAGTCAGCTCTTCTGATACAATATACAGATTGCCGTAAATGCAATAAAATAGTCATTGAAAATGTCTATTCACTTAATTTTATATTGTACAATGTACCCTATAACATAATAAAACAATCCTCCTGCAGTTCCTTTCCCAAAGGCGGTAAACGAGTACAGCGGTGATTTATCTTCAAAGACAACCGATGTATTGTTTGGCCAAATCAGTCTGAAATTATTTTTTATACAGCAGTAGAAAGAGTATAAAGACGACTAAAAGAAGGAAGGTAGAGAAACGACGGCAAACGTAGAGATGATCGGAATGGAAAGTGGATGGGGTCCAGGCTGCTCAAGACGAAAGAGTCTGACAGAGTGGAATGGGGCAAATTGGAGCGGAGAGGAGCGAGATAGAGCAAATCAGGGAGGGTGGGACGGGACGAAGCAGGGCAGGATCTCGATGGGCAGTCTCTCGCCATCCAATTCTACCACACTATACCGCAGATCTCTCACCTCACTTACAAATCTGCAAAACTCCCCCTCTCAGAACAAGAACCAAAAATCGATTTCCATTCCACAGTTTTCTCATCAAATTCGCTGACGTAAGGTGTTTACAGAGGTTTCTCAACCAGGTTATAGAATTTCTTAATCTGTTTAGATTTTTTATTGTAAGTAATATTGTAAAGTAGTTTAAGCGTACACACAGTTCTCTATACTACTGACCTAAGAAAACGCAATGAAAGAAAAAAAGACTGGCAGGGTGAAAGGGAGTGAAGCAAAGGTGTGGGGCATTGAGCATATCGTGGTGGAGGTGGGGGGGCGTGCGGGGTGTTGGGTGGCATGCGGGGTGTTGGGGGCGTGCGGGATGTTACGGGGTGGTGCGACAAGTGCGGTAAGAAGCTTGGAGCTGTGAAGGGGCTGTGAGGGGCTGTGAGGAAGCTTTGGGGGCTTCGGTACTGGACGAGTAATTGATTGATTGATTGATTGTTAGTGATTCCGGGCGCGTTACGCTGCGTTATATAATATAGGGATGTGCGTTAAAAGGGGGAGGGGGAATTAAAAATACTAGAAATTTGCGTTACGTAATTAAGGTCATTAGTTCAGTAAGTGTAGAAAATGTTTTTTCCTCGGGAGATGGGGGCGGTGATCTTCCCCGCTGAATGGCGAGATCTGTCGCCGACCTACCTCCGGCTAGCGGGGTTTTCCCAATCAGGTATCTCCCACCTGCAGGGCGCCGCCGCAGCGGGGACAAGATCTAATCTCCCGACCAGTCTCTGGGCATGTGTGATAGTAGAGTGAATGTTGGTGTGTGCGTAAGTAAGGCCTGAGGATAGGACAAGGGAAGGGAAGGCAAGATCGCGCGCGGTTCGAGTCCCGTTTGTTAGGTTGGCACTCCGGCATTCGTCTGGTATGATCGGAGCAACTACGGAAAACTACCGATCAGAGCATCCTGCCGATAGAATTCTCCTCCAGACAGCGACTCTATTCGACCTTGCTTGACAAGTCAGTGTAGAAAATCCTCCCACCGTTCGTCGGGACAGGATGAAAGAAGAAAGAGCGGGATGAAGCGAGCAGGGGCGGGCCAGAGCAGAAGCCAGCGTCGCGTCGACCGGTGCGGCAGCGGCGTGATCTCCGGAGCGGCAAGGGGCGTGCTGGCGAGAGGCGAACGGCGACCGGCCGCGCCCGCCACGGGTATCGAACCCAATCCATCAACGCCCACCCGACGGCGCCGCCGGCGACGGCCGGGCCGCGGCGCGAGGGACGCTTTCGCGCGTCTCGCGTCCGGCAACTGTCTCGTAATTATGCAGCGCCGCGGGCAGATCTACACCAGGGCCGTCCAAACGCTGCACTCCGATTCCTGAGTGAGAAAATGAGGGAAGCAAGTGTGCGATTTAAAACACCTGCTGTCATATTTGACTGAATTTGCGTATTCAAGAGGGGGTAAAAAATTGCCTAACGGCTGAAATCAAATTTGCAAGCTTTGGTTTCATAATTTCAATGGGAAATCGCAAAGAAAATATGTGTTATCAAAAAAACGTAAGAACATAATACTTTGCCCTGATAAGTCATACACAGTTTTTACAGTTTTTTGCCAATAAATAAAAATGCAATTAAAATACTTTAACACTTATGAAATTGATCAAATGGTGGCAAAAAATGTCTTTTATCTTATGTGGATAATTACGAATTTGATATTTTGATTGAATATAACTATCGATTGGAATTCGCTGGCTGCGATACCTCAGTGGCAATACAGTTGCATCTACTGCATTATTTACTTAGATATGCTGGGACGAATCCCGACGTAGGTGGATTTTCGACACTGACTAGATATTTGGATCGAATTCATCCATTATCTGGAGAAGAATTCTAGCCAATTAGGTCCAATTTAAACAGATTTAAAACATTAAACAATATAATTAGTCGAATGGATACTTTACGAAATATTATTGACATAAATTTAATATTAGGCAATTGAACATAGCAAAATGAAAGACCCTGTATTTAATTTCTTTCATTTTGTTTTATTATATCTTCATTAAATTCAATTCTAGAGTATATCAAACACATTTACTTAAGTTTCCTTTCGTATATTTATATCGTTTACTTAATGTTTGTTTGTATCAGACTTGATGATGGCTAAATCATCAAAAGTTCCTCATATAAACATAAATATATAAATATATTCCAACAGGGTGACGGGAATGGTGACAATTATACACATAAATATATTTATAACGTTTTACTTAATGTTTATAAATTACTTATACATTACTTTTATTTCGTATATTTATATCGTTTTATTACTAAAGGTTTGTTTGTATCAGACTCAATGATGGCGCAATCATCGAAAGTTGCTCACATTATAAATAAAAATGTTGGTAAGGATACATTTTATTCAAACAATTATTGTTCTTGTTTTCAATTCAGATGCAGCTTCAGTCTTTTCGAAACCTACTGTTAGTAGAAAGTGGAGTAGGATAGATGATCTTTTGAAAAATACTTAATCTCATTATATAAAATGGCATTAATATTATTGATATTAACACTAAAGAGTGGAAATTGATAATATTTTTGCTTTCGTACAATTCATGAACAGATTTACATGACGAGATCACGTTGAATTCTTCAAAGTCGACATTTATCTCGCATTTTTAACTTGAAAGAATAAGAAAGATTTAAGCCACATTAACTCAAAACTACGTTTTTTATGATTATTTCTTCTAGCATTTCACTGTTTTCAAATAGTATATTTATCATTTATGTCAGGGTGGCATACGAATACTATTATGTTTAATTACCCGATAAATAAAAAACATTTAATGTTCAGTAATTGGAAGCAAATCTTTTGACTAATAACATCTGTATAATTAGCATACCAATAACAACAACATGAACACACCTAAGATCAATTCATTAGAAAACATACAACATTAGGAGAATAAGAATGTTTAAGGGTTAAGACAAGGTAAGCTTTGGATTTGCCTCGGTCAATTAAGTAATTCTCTATGAGACCTATGATAACTCTTTACCTATTTCTACTCCACTCCAACTTTCACAACGCATGCTTACGCATTCGGCATCTCGGGGACCCAGCGATGGCAGCAAAGTGGGCGAACAGGAAAGTTCAGTCGAAATTCTGAGCAGCCCGCTACTTTATTTGCTGCCTCAGCTCGCATCTTCCAACCGTTCTGTAAAACGTCTCTCGCAGCGATAGTCCAAGACGTACGAGTTGGAGGAGAAGTATGCCAAAAAACCGCAGAGAGTTTATTAAAAACACTTAAATATCTCGACCATATTTTAATATACACGCGTCCCAAATGTATCATTCGCGTAGGCTTTTAATCGGAGAGAGAGGTCGTGAGGTAGTCCCCTTGATAAGATGATTTGTATAAATTAAGGCGGGGGGTTTGAGCGAAGAGAAAAGCGGGAGGCGTTGAGGCGAAGGTGTCTGACGGCGGCGGAGAAGAGACCGTTCTGCTGGGAAGAAGCGACGGCTTCATCCGCCGCTGGCACCTCTTATCGCTGTTCTGGCTCTTAGGCGGTGACTGGTGGCGCTGCCGTGACCCTACTCGGCTTAATTCATCCCCGCGAGAGCGGTGGAGAATGCCACGCGTGGAATTTCGGGTGGTGAGAGGCCTCAGTGAGATGTAATGGATAAGCATTGTGGTCGTTGTAAAGAAATCGGACCTCAAACCTTTGTCTACCGTTTTTTGGGGATCTTATGGCATCATTAAGGGCCGCGTGACAATGTTCAAATCAACCTCCCTGCGCCTTATACATTCTCATTTCCTTTGGTGCAAATGTATGGTCTTTCAATCATTATTCAGTATGTATCAATTGGCTTGATATTATTTTGTCGAATGTAATATCATCGGCTTCATTTACTTCTGCACAATTATCTCTAGACTGGAAGCAATAATACCAACGAAGATGAAAATATGAAATTGAAATACACCATCAGTTTTCACGGCAACGTTTAAAATCATGAATTGTGTTTGCGAAACATTGGAATCAATAAACAATCTCTTACTTCAGAAGGGTATCTCAAATAAACAACAAAAACAAAGTATTTTCAATACATTTTTACCAATGACATTAACACAATAACTACAAGCACAAACACCATGCAACGAGAACACCATGCAATGCAAATTAATTTTACCTAATTTGAGTTTTCAAATCGTAAATATGCGATAAACCTATAAGATATTCATATGCAATATTTTTAAAGGGAGATAATTAGATGATTCACGTGATAAAAGATTTGCACATTTGTTACTATCTGTTGGCCGTGGATAGCAAACACAAATTCTGTTGTGAAATATATTCTGGGACTACTTATATTAATACAACTTACTACGGACAGACAAAAATGTATAAGTACTTTTTATGTCGGTTGACATTTTTTGAAACAAATAATTAAGTTCTATGAAAACTATCATGGTTTGAAAACGGCTTTCTTCTATTTCAGATTTTTGAGGAAGAAAATCTAAGAAAAGTAAAACACCAATATCCATTATTCGAGTTCTATTCACGGGAACCGTTCAGAAGGAAGGGATTTTTCTCAACGGCATTTGAACAGGAAAATTTGGTAACTTACCTAACAGCACTTTCATTGCATAGCATTCATTGCATTGCGCTAGAGCAGATTGCATGTGAACCAGGAACAAGTGTCCATTAGATGCCGAAGGTCCGAGTTCCCAAATTCGGAAGTGTCTGATTAGGCTCACACGTCAACAGTGAAGGATTGCAAGCCCAAGCGGTCAACGATCCCATGGCCACCTTCGCTGAACTATCTCCTGAGAACTATCTTTCTGCCGTCGGACCAGAATTTGCTGATTTATTGAACTGCGTAAGGAATGTACTGATCAAGAATCGTAGAAGAGACCGTAAGGTGTTTTATTCTATCTGAACTCTCCCTAAAAGACGATTTTTAGCTTTACTATACAATAAGTGACTATCACGAAATAACTCTGATTTTCATGAAATCTGTGTTGGTCTTATTTAACGGTAAACTCAGTCTTATCACTATAATTGGGTACCATGTTTCGGCCAGTAGTGGTTGTAGTCGCTGTCTCCGCAGTAGGCTAAGAATAACCAGAAGAGAAGATGCTGAATCATCCTGAAATTCGGTCTTTCTACAACGACGGATCAGTGAGTTTCATAATTTGGTTAAACGATTTGTTCATCTTATTGTTTATTTTCAATTTAGTTTGCTTAAGTTCAGTTTAGGTGTCTAAACAACCAGACATCATTTAGCTTTACGATTGTTCAGACTCTTTAAAGAAAAATATCTAGTATAAAATTATAAATGTATTTATATGAGTACAAAACTATAATGTATTTATTTCAGTATTACGTAATTATTTTTACTGCAGAAAAAAGCAGCAGAATAAAGATCCAACATTTGCTATTTAGCAAAGCCCTCGCCGCGCGCTTTTCTATGAGACAAACATCTACGCGAATGAGAACTGACTGGGAACGCCACAAACACGAAAACACATCCGAGGCCTTTTTCAAAAACACGACGTAGGTTCCACATGGCACCAATAAATAGCCCGGCAACACAGAACTCAAATCCAATACGTCACCGGCGAAAGGTTCCGCGCGCATTCCGCCCGTTCGTGCGAGCAGAGGGATTTGACTCGGGGGCTCGCCGACGACACGACGCGCGGCGGCGGCAGCCTGCTATTTGTCAGGGCTTATTAATGAGAGCGACTGCTAATGCATTAGGCGTGTTGGCGCGTCACTGGCGATTCCCGCTTACACGCACGCGCACGAGACCGGAAAACTTCGCCAGTGCTGCCTCACGTCGACACTGCAACCGCCGTCTAGGAGTAGACTGATCGGAGTTTTGAGATGGAAATGGGGTGGAAATTTTGAAGTAGCAGTCTCCCCGTTAATTTTTACCGTGGTGGTCCGGGGGAAAGATGGCATCGTCGTTTTGAGTATTGCTGTAGTCTTACTGAGGTCTTCAATAAATAAAGATTTGGAATAAAATATTTTGCCTTATTGGGTTATTTCCTATCAGAAGGTAACCAGAAAGTTTTTTTGCCGTCTTGATATTGTTTTTAGAAAACCAATACTAATATAAACTATATTAAACAAGCTCAATTGCATTTCCAAATCTTCAGTAATCTTATTAACCCCTAATAATTATGGTAACTTACACAAAGCGATAAGAATATGTACGTTTCATCAAACATATATTGAAATACAGATACACTGCAAAATTTGCGGACGAGATATAATAGTAATGTAGAAGGTACTTTTTCAAGTTGTCCTTTAATGTTTAATAATACCCATTGTATTTCATATCTGATGACACCTGACAGAAAAGAGTGTAAGACTACTTTAAATATAGAATTGCGGAACTGCCACGATCCAACTTGTGTCAAATTCCAGATGTAGTTTCTAAACATACGCATGGGTTTATAATGTTTCGTTTATGTACAAAATGACCAATATATCGGGAATGGTTTAAAATAAAACAGTTTACTTACACTCTATAACAATAATTTGACAGCCGCACAATTTGAAATCCATGTGTTTCAGAGATAAATCTGAAGAGATCTGCCGTTCAGAAATAAAATGCAGTGCAACCCCTATACATCTGCTTTAATGCATTACTTTTTAATAATAAATTCAAACGTTTTGTCGACCCCGCGGAGCGCATCTGCTTTCTGCAATTCCGATATAATCCATAATACACAAATGAACACAAATGTACCAAGACGAACCAACCTTAATACATAAACGTTACTAGGAAAACCAGGCAGACGTTGTTCTGCCCTTCATCTCCCTCTTTCCCCTCCCATCACCGTTTCACTGTCTCTCCCTCCCTCACACACCCTGTCCCTGTCTGTCTCTCTCTGTCACTGTCTGTCGTTCTCATTCACATTTAATTGCAGATTCTGCACATCTCTGAACAGGTGAGATAATATCGGGAAGCGCCGGACCAGCAAAAATGAACAGGACCTCCCAGCCGTTCAGTGATATCAGTTGATTCCATGAGCAACCTCAGGCGGTGCTAGCTTTGCATGATATTAACGGTCATTCAATGGTCTTGCGAAGATTTGCAACATTCCTGAGTACTGTGTGCGAGTGGAAGACCAGATAAATACATTAATCTAGTAACGCTTCAACAGCACATACACTGTCGCGTTATTTGTAACGGTTACATAATATTATAACACTACATGAACCCGAAAATATTCGACCACGCTGAGATCCGAAATAGGATTATTAGGTTTATCAAGCAATTAGTCACCAGTAGAACAACTGTCTGTGTCGGTGTAACGACTTTTCTAAAATTTTAAAAAGAAACTTGAACATTTACCACTTTCGAAATTTTAGATTTTAATGGAAATGGAACGTTTAAAAAAATAAAGAAAATTGCATATTTGTAAAAATCTTGTTTAATATTTTTTTAACATTTCTCACTATTCATTAAAAATTACAGGAAAAAACTCACATTTTTTAAAATAAAACACAAAGATAAAATTTGGAGCCACTTTTGAGACATTTTTTGAAAGTGTCTTGGAAGCTTGCGAAAAGTACTCCCAAAAATCAAATATCCGTTTTAAAATCAAGCCTGCCACGACATCAGCCAGATTTATCGAAGAATATCAGATTTGGTGAAAATCCTGTTTGCGGTTTATCCGTTAGCGTTTTCAGTCAGTCAGACGGTCATGGACCGTCCATATAATAACGCAAATTTGTATTATTTTCAAAACCACCACTTCCCCCTATAATACACCCGTAATGCGCGCTGGGACCAACCCTCTAAATAATTAAGTAACGCTTGTGACATCCCGCTTGTAATGCATGTTTGAAAAATGTAAAATGAATAAATATGATGTAGCTACGTAACTATAAACTAATACCCCCCTGTCCCTACGTAATGCAGCTGCCTCAACTCCCCCTGTAGCGTTACGTAATTTATGGATGAAGCCTTAGACGATTTGCCGAAAGCCATTTTCTTGTAACAAGGACCCACCATATGCGGATTCTGACTGCAGAATATCCACTTTTTCGTTATCAAGGACATTTTACAATATGACTTGTTTTTACGAAAATCGCCATTTTTGCTGCAGCATTACATGACTTTTTCTATACCTCGTAAGTAGCATGTACGAAAGTAAAAAACAGTATAATAATTTTATTGCGAAATAATTTTCTTTAACACCTATTGTATGAGTTGTGAATGATTTTCCCCTCGAGCTTCCTCGGAAACTCAATTAATCTTTTGACATTTACGATAATTTTCTATTAGTTCTGTAAACTACTGTGCATGCCGTAGCCTCTGATTTATTTATCGTTTGCATCAATAACAATTTTTGAAATCACAAAGAGCTATTTTTCGGCGACATTTTGAAAAACTAACATACATAAGCAACTGAACTGAATACACCACATTCATTTTATTCTCAACGGTTAACAGGATAACGGTATTCGGTAATGACGTTTATCAGTCTCAGGAAGTTGGCAATCACTGATGGAATGTATCTTAAAAACAGTGTACTTGTAAAATATACTTCCTAAGAGCTCCATAAACACCGCTAGCCTGAGTGATAATCATTTTTCGCAACCCAACTATGGAGAGGTTGCGCCGCACCTCCCTCTTCGCTCGCAGTGGACGACGCACAGTGGACCAAAATGCCACCAGGAATGCCAAAAAAGCGTATTTCCTGCATTGTGAAGCCAATATTTCAGGAGGAAAGAATGCAAAATATAGGTAAACTTGTTTCTACAAATTGCTATAGGATTTTCCGGAATTTCATCACAATTGTATCGATTGTATTTCTTTAAGAAAACTACAGTGCAGAGTGCGGAAGGGGCGGAAGAAATAGGCATAGGTTGTTCTGATTTGTAAGACTGAAAATATAAATATATATATATATATATATATATATATATAAGTCTAATAAATACATATTTAGCCATCGATATAAGAGTACTCTAGCACTACACTCTACCAAACTATGGCCATGCCATGCAATGCCATGCCATCCCAACCTCACGATCACAAGATCCGGAGACCTGTGGTAAGCAGCTCGCAAACACATACGCCATCTATTTAGCATTCTCTACGAGCGAGAAGCTTTCACATTGTCAACCAGATATATGAACTGGGTCATGAATTGGAAAGTTGGAAAGAAATATGGCGAAATCACCAATAGTGACCACAGCCTTAGAAGTGGCACAAAATTTAGAAAATAAATAATCTCCACTAGCTTGAAACTTAAAGAACGTGGAGCTTGTTTGGTGTAGAACGAAGATATTCTTATTTGTAAAAGAAATGCAAAGAAATGTAGTTTAAGATGTCTTAATATTGGTATTGTAACAATATTTTTTATAACTTTCTTGGACTGATGGGGAAACATTATATGGCTATTACTCTGAAATATGTGACCACTACTAAAAGTTTGCAATTTAAAGTGTCTACTACAAAGAAAAAGGGTTATCTTCATTGCCCAATGAATTTTACGTAACTAATTAGAACTGTAGCTCAAGAATTTTAAGAAAACTACAAAAATGTTCTTAACTATTGCTGTTATTGGTGCTTTCACCTTAAATAAAATGTTAACACAAAAAACTATACATACTTACGCGAGGATATTTCATTGCACACTATTTTCAAGATATCTGTTTTTTAAGGTAAATTTTGGTGCGCAGAAGTACGTAATCATTCTTCACAAGAACATACATCACTAAGAACAGCATTTTAATTTTGCATCTAAATTCAAGTATATTTCAGATCTTTACAAATCTCTTATTAGTGTACTGTTTTACACAGCTTCAAAATAAATGTCTTATTTTCACTTTTAAAATTTATTTTCATCTTTATTATCGTTAAAGTTGCCATCATTAGATGATCTTCAATATCCTCAGATGTCTATTAAACGTGGTATCACACCTTGAACAGTTCCACGAGTTCTAAAAAGTATCCGAACTTTGGCCAGAAAAAATATTTCTAATACTTGACAGATTTGGGACCCTAATCCCCTTCAAAGTAGGCCCTTTGTGCTTGCACACACTTAGCCCACCGATCCTTCCACTGCTGGAAACACCTCTGGAAGTCTTCTTTTGGAATGGTGTTCAGCTCCGTCGTCGCGTTCCGCATTATTTCTTCTCTACTCTCAAAACGGGATCCTTTCAGTGACATCTTCAATTTTGGAAACACCCAGAGAAGCTAAGAAAGTGTGGATCAATTGGGATGAATGTGCAGGGCGTTGTCATGATGCAAATGCCAGTTTTTCGCCGTCCACATGTCTGGTCTTTTGCGCCGAATTGCGTCACGGAGTCGCCGGAGAACATCTCCCGCACTATCAATCGGCAATCTGCCATCACCAAATTTATCACCCTTTCAACAACAGCTGCATTGCGAGTAGTTCGGGGGCCTGGCGCCACTCTGCTCACTCTCGGCTGATGTGCGGCCATCATTGAATCGGTTGAACTTCTGCTTCACTGCCGTGTTAGACCCACTGCATCTTCTCCAAACACCTGCTAAATCTTACGAATTGTTTGGTTTTGAGAATCACCTAGCTTTTGACAGAATTTGATGCAGTATCTTTGCTCTATTCGTTCAGTCATCTTGCGAGAAAACTAAATCCGACGAACACTATGAACAGCACCTTACTTAGCGACCACCAACCAGCGACTGGCACAAGCAAACGCGGTGAAAAAATTCAAGCATGCGCATTAAGGATCCTCCTTCCACCGTGCACAGTGGCGCCGCCGTAGAATCACTACTTTGCGCAGAAAAAAATTAAGGTCGGATACTTTTTAGACAGGCCTCGTATATCGTAAACCATACCTTAATTTATTTTCCCCAAAGATTTCCCAAATTCTGGCTGAAGTAGCAGGCGCTTCTTGGGAGAGGGTTATGTCCATCTTCTTTCCCGTTCGGGACCAACGTGCGGGGAGGCGCTTAATTGAATGCGGGCTCGTCCGGTGCTGGCGGCTAATAAGGTCGCCGCGTGCGGACTCATCACGGCGCCTAATGGGACTCATCTGTCCAGGACGCGGCTGCGAAGTCCCAGGTGGAGGCCGAGGAGGCGGAGACGAAAGGTTAGGAAGACAGGTTGGCAATGATTGAAGGGAAACTAGAGAAGAAGATGAAGGCAGTTTTGAGGGCTCCGACGAGAGCTGAAGCGATGGTTGTGAAGACGAAGTTGATGGTGGAGTGACCGCGATCTGGGGGTTGGGAAGAAGTATATGAAATGTGTGATGATGTTAGTAGATGTGGTACTGAATTTGGTAGGTACTGATGTTAGCCTCATGGTCTGAATGGCGTGCCAAATTTGAAAAAAAAAGTGTCTACTGTTCAAACTTGTGGATGTGCAGCGGTAGCTAGTGGCATCAGTCTACCATATATACATACGCCTTATATGCCTTGTACTCTTCATGATCGATTCCCATTTTCCACCGGGTGCCGATAGTCAGTATACTGAGAATGAGAAATGAGAATTCGGAAAATGATAAATAGCCTCTTGAATATTATATTAAAGTAAAGAGTTTTAAGAATGAACTTGTGATCTCCTCTGAAATGAGGTGGTTTGAATTATTCGAATGTCTAATAGTATTTGAAGAGAGTTGTTATCGGCACAATTTTGCCAGATATATTTTATAAACAAGCTAAAAAGGATAAATATTTTAATATTTGCATTAGGGTATAAAACGTTTCAGGATTCTTCATTTCAAGACAGTAATACATCTTTCCGTTGGGAATCTCCAAGAACAGTTAAGTTCCAAAAATCCATTATATTTTCCAAGAAACATCTATCGCCTCCACTTCTTTTCAGATTATCGGGAGTACAACTCTGAAAATAAGGGACTAAGATCTACTTGGGAAGGAATTCACAATCACAAGATGAATAAACCAACAAGTCGAACTCGCGTATATGTCATCTGACAAAAACCTGGCCTTGTTAACAGAGAATTACGTCCAGTTACTGACTTGTCAATTATACCTGATCTTGCGTCTACGAGACTTTGAAAAACGCATGAAACACAAGACCCTCCAATGAGGCAATATAATAGGACCGGCAGAGGTAAATGCATCCTTACGACCGACGCAATTTGGGCCCACCGCCACCCACTCCCCCTCACGATTACGCTGCCATCACTCAGCCCGCCGCTTAGCGCCCCGCACGAGCGATAATTTTATCATCGCATTGCTAATGTTAATTTCTGTCGCGACCGGGTTGCGCCCCAGATAAATCTCTCTTCGCGCGCGCACATGCATCCCGCTAGCGGCGCCAATTCCTTAGGGTAATTTCGAAGTAAAATATTCCGGCTCCTATCTGCCGAATTCATCTGACGCTAATCCCGCAGCGATCGCGGAGAGCGCCCCCGTGTGTTTTCGTGATTACGCGTTGATATATAGACGCTTGTAATTACAGAATACGTGTAATTATGTGCAATGTATATCTTATCCGATTTCCAGATCGGATGTCTTTATGACAAAAAAGAGCCCGCTTGTTTGCCGTGCGGCCCACGCGCGCTGGGCGCGATCCAACATTTGCTTCCGCATGCGTCGTAAATCGCCCCTCTATTGTTGCGCTGAGCTTCCGTCCGTGGCCGCGTGGCGGCGCGTAACTCGAGTGTTATTAGAAGTTGTATATTTCTGCGCGGCGCGGTGCGAGCGCGGGTCCGGGAACAAAAAAAAGCTTCTTTTATGGACATTGATTAATTTATTAACTGCGGACAATTATAAGATAATATCGGGGACGCACATTAATCACGTGCTGGCGGCAACGAAGCAGGCGGAGGAGGCGGCAGTACGGGTGGGGGAGGTGGAGGCGGGCCACGGCGAGGTGGCCGGCGATACCTGTGGTGCCAAGAGCCGTTCGAATCGCCGCGTGCATCTAACGCTGCCGGCGGCCCGGCCAACCCTCTCCTCCAGCACAGTAGGATAAGGAGGAGAATGAGGAAGACGGCGAGAAACGAGTTGACGTAAGGTTGAGGTTTTTAATCTAATTAATATTCAAATTAAATAGAAAAATTACTGAAATAGAATTATGGGATAAAGGGATCCAAATCACCAGCACACAACACCTACAAAGTAAAACACATTAAAATATTTAGGCTATACTCGAAATCTTCATGCATAAAAACAGAGGTGTAGATGCAAATTAACATTAGTGTATATTTACCATATATAGTTTAGTGTATCATTAGTAATTTCTAAAGAAAGATATTGTAGGCTTGGAAACAGAAAGCTAGAAAAGAGAATCGCTAATCGTGTCCAAAATAATGACTGTATCGTCTTACCGTTTTAAAAAAAGACACGGGAAACCACATGAAAATAAGGAGATACTACGTTTACATTAAAATAAAACTTGAGAAATCAAATGATTTATCTTAATAATGTTTTATCAAAATTGGTAAAATACCTACTTTGGAATATTTATGTTTTTCAAATGATTTGTAATGTATTATCTTGGCAGAAAATATACAGAGAAAGAAACAAATATATTTGATCGAGTTGGGAATTGATAGAAGTAATTTATTAATGGAAAATAACAGATAATAAAATTAATGGATAATAAATAAATACGAATTAATTATAAAATTAAAATTTCAAGACTATATAATGAGCATATATTAAACAGTCCAGCAAATAGTAATCGTTTGTTTGGGAAATAAAACATTGTTCTATGGACTACGAATAATAATACTTAAAATGAATTCTACAGGAATCTCACAATAAATGTTAGAATCTTCTAGGGCATATAGAGGGGTCGAAAATGATCACTTTTTTCCAATTAATAAATGGTTGGAAATTCCATAAGAGAAGATACATATGTGACACTTGGCTCTGATTCTTAGGCAATTCATCATACACTGGAGATACACGAAATCTCTTTGAGTCAGAACGTATTCTGGCGAACGCCAGACAACGTGGAGTTACACAGACAAATGTCACATCTGTAACTTCGTTAAATGGAAGTTTCTATTTCATGTTCATTGACCCCCTCAACTTGGCTTGACGTTTGTTACATTTACTTGGAGACTTCTTTTATATCACTGTAATTGCATTCTATTTCATTATATGCTTGTTAGGTATACTTTTTTAATTATGACAGTTGATATTACTGAATAAAAAAATTCAGACTCTTGTAGCCGGTGACAGGCTTATGAATAAAAGAGAGTGGAAAATTAATGACCTAACTTAATAATGTATTGGATACTCTACCTCGTTGTTGCTGTAACTGGCTGGAATACCTTACGTGCATAACGAAAATCAGTGCGGTCAAGGAAGAATTAATTTGTATATTAATCGGAAGAAAGTCGTTGAAAAGGCCCCAAAAAATGAAGAAACAGGTCTAAAAACCAGAGATGTCAATAAAATATTGTTACAGAATTCATACCCAGTGAAGTGAGAAGAGACAATTGCAAACTCTTACAGCCCATATTACGAGGTACTTTCTCAGCCAAACGATCATTGAGGACGAGTATCTAGAACACATGTCGGTGGTGAAAGGAATGGAGACGTTTTATTGCGACTTCTAATATTTTCCGGTAAATACATATCCATATTAATGTTCAATACGCGAAAGAAAACTATGCTTCATTTGACCTCTCGAGGGATTTCCTACTGTTTTATTAAATTGTCAGGAACTCGGAAAAATACAGAAATAATGAAAGAGTTACGATTTTTTACTTCTAAAGGCAAATACAGTCGTTCCTCCATATATCGAATATGACGGCTCCTTCCATGATATTCGATATACAGAAACTTCGATACACAAAAATAAATATGAAATTTTTGCAAATTCTTTCTACGAGAATACCAGAGAAAACAATGGAGAAGAGGGTGCTTGGTGGCAGACCGGTTGGAAGACAATACGTTGTTTGTACCTGTAGGTTTTATTTAAGAAACAACATAAGGCAACCATGTTTGTTAGTAAAAAACAAAAAGGAGAATTTAACTTGTACTAAATGAGACAATAATTTTAAATAATATGCGAAACACAACTGTTGGGAACAGCTGAAAAAATGGACACAATGTTTGTGACAAATATAGCCGCATTAGAAGATTTTTTGTCCGTACTGAAAAGTTACTTGTCAGTGACTTATGTTGTTTCTGAAATAAGCCGTTCAGTTGGGAATAGGAATATGAAGAAGAGCTGCAGAAAGCAGAAAAAACTGAAAGCGAATTATTGGCGAGGCACGAGCCTGACTTGAGCTGTAGCGCCATCGAAGAGGAAAAAGAACCACACAGAATTTGACTGAAACTCCTCAAATCCCAAGCATCGAGCATATACGGTGGAGGTCCTGAAACTGGCACGTTTTTATCACTTATTAACTTCACTCACTTTAAAATAAATTCGTCTACAACTTCGTATCGACTCTGTTCCTGCTCCTTTCTTCTCATTCAGCGTTAAGATTTTTGAAAAAATATTGTTTCTGGTCGAAACTACCAGCACCAGCTGGTATTCCTTGAAAAATATTGCTTCTAGTCGAAACTGTACCAGCACCAGCTGGTATTCCTTATTCGGTGCCTCTTTTTCATACTACTGTTCACTACTTTGATCAAGTTAACATTTTCTGCATCGTTAAGGGGTTTTCGTTTTCGACATTTCGAATACTCTTCTTGAAGGCGTAACGGAACTGACGAACTAACATCGTAGGGCAGTGTCATCGATCGAAGGATCTCACGATTGACCCCCCGATCGCTTTGGTGTACGTAGTCCCACGAGTGACACGTTCCCATGGAGAGGGAAAGCAGGAGTGAATTACCTTCTCAAGAAAGGTGGAAACTTGACATAGAAAACGCATTGGTGTTTTATAAACATTTATTCAATTATACAAACGTTCTGAACGAAGTTATATTTTCAAGGGGACAGAGAGAGGAATTTTCAAGGGACTGAAAAAAATCGATATACAGAAAATTTTGATATGTAAAGGTTCGATATATGGACTCAGTCCCTGCTCCGATCTTCTCATTCAGCGTTACGAGTTTTGAAAAATGTTGTTTCTGGTTTTTAATTATAATCGAAGTAGAATTTAACTTTTTACTAAATGAGACAATAATTTAAAAAAATATGCGGAAAACAACTTATAAAAAATTGACACAATGTTTGTGACAAATGTAACCACATTAGAAGTCGAGGACTACATCTATATATTTTATTCCACCGCATAAAAATATTCTGAAATGTTGCCAAATTATGTTTTAATGTCTTAATTCCCTCCGACCAATTCCCGAGATATACATTTCCCATTCCAACAGATTTTATTTAGAAAACGATCTCTATCTTCTTTATTATGGAAGTAGGAAATCGCGGAAAAAATTCTGAACTTTGCAATATTAGAAAAATCGATAATTTCTATGAAAATAAAATCTGCGCCGTTTTTAAGCGTTCTATATACTCGCTATTCAAGGACACAGTTAATAAAAAGAATTTGGAACCAGATTTGAGAAAAGTTTGAAATCATTTAATGTACCCCGAAAAAATCGAAATATCCGATTCAAACTCACTGAGCCTTGAGTTCCTTAAAATTAATTGGGGAATATCAATTTTGTAAAAAATCGTATGCACGGTTAAGGCGTTAGCGTTGACCACAGACTGACAGACGGACAGGCTGACAGACGTTTTGTCGTCATTTACTTTTTCGGTATCAAGGATTTACAAAACGTGGATTTTAACTACACAACGAATTAGAGGAAGCAATTTACTACAAATCGGAACAAGACTTATCATATCCATTCACATTCTTTCACGAGTTTTTCTTAGGGAAAATCATCAATTTCTTCCTCGGATTATAATAAATTCTCTGTACCATACTTGGCAAAAAAGTAAAATGTATGATCATAACTAATATGTAATTTCTATAGCAAACAATAAATATTATTATTATTATTATTATTATTATTATTATTATTATTCCTCTAAATCACGAATAAAAATGTTATGTGTCGGCTGAATATAAAATCTACTCCAGGTTGCAACCAGCTACCTAAGGAGTAGATCTAGGGACTGTCGGTGCCTCTACAATACTTTACGCAAAATGTGGGCTGTTCCAAATAAAGCGATTTTTTGCACTTCCCAGTCTTTGAATTACCTGGGAGTTTAGACAAGTTCTTACACAAATTTTGCGGAACAAACCCCAGAGCTCCGGTAACTATCGGGACGACCTGTGCTTTTACGCCCCACATTCGGCTGATCTCGATTTCCAAACTCTTGTATTTAAAGACGTTTCTCTGCCTCCTTGGTAACGACGTTTTGATCGCAAGGTACAGCAACATCGACAAGTAAACACGATTTGTTCTCCAAATCCCGGATGACTATATCCGGTTTGTTTGCCGCTATCGTGCGATCAGTTTGAATTTGTTGGTCGTACAATATCGTACACAATCCAACAGACGTCACCAGTTTCGGTGAGTGTTCGTACCACTTGGGGCATGTGTTCGGAACTTCGAGGACGGTACAGATCTGGCAGTGGAGGTAGCTACACACCCTATCGTGTCTTTTCAAGTATTCGGTCTTTGCTAGGATTGGACAAGCTGAGACAATATGATCAATGGTGTCTACGTGTTCCTGACAAAATGCGGCATTTATCATCTCGGGAAATTTTGAGAACCGCTTTATCATAACTTTCTCAAAGCCTGATCTCGGGCAGCTATTACAAGTGCTTCCGATTCTGGCTTCATTCTTCCCCTCTTAAGCCACATAAATGATTGATCTTTATTAATCTGTGCTCTGTCCATTCGTTTCATATATTGTCCGTGGAGTGGTTTGTCTCTACACAATTTCCTTAACATTTTTTGTGTCTCATTTTTCATGTTAAGTAGCATCAGAAGTTCAGTGTCACTGTCATTCTGCGTGTCTTGCAGAGTCTTGTTCGCAATGCTTCTTGCTACACTAACAATGCCTCTGATTCCCAGTCTTCGGTCAGATTTCATGACCTGCCTCATTAGAGGGTCATTTTGATAACTGACTACATACTTTCCATTCCAACTATTGCATTGTGCCAGGAGGGCTTCAATTTGTCTGAGGCCTCTTCCTCCTTCCTTACGTGACACATAAAGTCTATGTACATCAGCTCGACGGTGGCGACATGATGCGTTGTTAGCAGTTTTCTGGTTTTTCGATCCATGATGCAAATTTCTTGCTCAGTCCAGTCCACTAGTCCGGAACTATACTCGACTACAGGCACCGCCAAACTACCAATTGCAGATATTTTGTTCCTGGAGTTCAGAGCAGACTGCAGGACAAGTCTCACTCTTCTGTAATACTCCTTGCGAATTCTGTCTTTCATTGTGTCGTTCGAGACGGTCTCACATTCTTCAATGCCCAGATATTTGTAAGTTTTACCTGGCTCAAGATCTTGAATCAGAGTGTGCATAACAACTTCAATTGTCAAGACCAAACTTCATGTAGATGTCATTGCTAAAGCTATTCACGACAGACAGCATTTGGGAGAGAATCGCTTCATTGTTAGCAAACACTTTAAGATCATCCATGTAAAACAAATGTGATACTGGCCTTTCATCATCATGGAGCTTGTAACCAAAGTCAGCTTGCGACAACTGTCTAGATAGTGGGATCAAACTAATGCAAAACAGCAGAGAGGATAGTGAGTCTCTTTGAAAAATACCCCTGTTGACGTGAATACTTCTGGTTTCTACTGCTTCCTTTCCGATGTGTATTATTTACCTGTACTCCACGACTTCATACTAGCCTTGCAAAAATTCAGCCTTGCAAAAAAGTCTAGGATGAAATCGATAGATATCCAGAGTTTTCAAAATACAGTCGTGTGGTACACTATCAAAGACCTTTTGGTAGTCAATCCAAGACATGATCAAATAACGTTTTCGTTTCTTTACATCATTCAAGATGACTTTATTCAGAAGCAAGATTTCCTTACAGCAATAAGAGCCCTTACGACATCCTTTTTGTTCAGCTGGCATCAGATGATTCTTCTCTAGACGTCTGTACATTTTGTCAGCTATGGCTGAAGTTATCACTTTGTACAGTACTGGTGATTGGCCTGTAGTTCTTCGCCAAAGAGCTGTCTCCCGCTTTGAGTACCAAATATGTGATGCCATGTGTGAGTCTTTCCGGGAATTCCTTTGAGATTTCCTAAAATTTTATTAACAGCCTTGCTAGATGAGAATGTATTGCTGTTAATTTCTTAATCCAATAAATCTGGATCTTATCAATCCCGGGGGATTTCCAGTTTCCCATGTTATTAATTGCTTGGAAGAGGTGCTCTTCCGAAAATTCGTGAACATCTTTCACTGTTTCCACAAGTTCATCGGCAGCATCAGCTTCAGATTGAATCCAAGATGCGTCTTTGTTGTAGGATCTGGTTTCCTCCCAGATTTATGCCCAAAATGCTTCGACGTCATCTCTGAAGGAGTGACATTCGGTTTTTGAGTCAGATTGCGATAGAATCTCTTTGCGTCTGTTTCAAACAACCGGTTCTGTACACGAAATCTATTCTACGTTTGTGACGTCTAATTCTTTGAGCCCATGCTTGAATTTTCTCTTTTAGCTTTTCAACTACCATTAGCCTGCTGGTGTCATTTTCAATTTGGTATTTTTGTTCAACATTGAATATCTTTCGTTGAAATTTGGTGGTGTGCGTTGATACAGAAGATGCCTCAGATAAGAGTTATATTTCGCCGAGTGCCGGCTATCCGTTTCATAATTCTCTTCGTCCATGGGGGTACAGGGCTATTTACTCTGTTTTGCTGTCGGTAGTCGGTGTTCTTTGGCTGGCCCCAAAATTATCTGAGATAACAGATATCCCGTTGCATACACGATGTGATTGATTTCAGTAATATCTAGATTTCTACCTGGGCCTGTAACACCTCAAGACAGAGTTCGTTGTCCCTATCACTCTCTTAGCTTTGGCAATTTTCGTATATTCTCCTCAACGGTGCACGAGATTCAAATGGAAGTTGACGAACTCTTCTTTCTCGCGTCGGCGGAGATTTCGCATCATGTCCTTATCGTGTAATTCATTCCCAGATGAATTTTCACCACTGACGTCAGTTTCATTGGGAAGAGTTGAACCTTCAACCGCATCATCGTTTACAAGTTCTACATGTTCGTCATGTGGATAGTTCGATCGAAGAACATACTCCGCATTTTTCTGAATGTCAGCAAGTTGTTCTGCTGAGTATATATTGGGTGGTATGAATAATAAAGGAGCATTTGCTTAGAGTATCTTCTCACGAGCATGAGCATTTGTTCTGAGAAAATTCTTCGACCAATGAGCACTTGCTCAACTTCGTATGAATAAAAATTTTCTCCGAGTGATGAGTATATTCTCATAGAAAATTGAGGATATTCTCATTTGTCTACGCAGTTGGTGTGATTTTGTTCCGATTCGCGCTGTTATACAACTTGTTATAACTATCTCGTTTGCGTGCTTCCGGTGCAGTTGTTTATGAAAACTATCGTTGTAGCATTGTGAAGAGTATATTTCGATCTTAAGCTGCAATTCCACGCGTAGTGGAGCAAATTAAATGTGTATGCGTTATTTCAGTTGCCTAAAGCATCTCTATGAAAACACCCTGCCGAGGAAGAGTTATGTATTAGTTGCCATAACCCCTTCCTAATCATGTAGTGCAAAAATAAACACGGACAAAACCATAACCCTGATTTCATATAAGCAAGGTATTGGAATTGTTTAATTTTCTTTATTTCGTAAATATATGAACTTTTTCATATTCTGGAGTCTTAAGCAGATTCAGTCCCAGTAACATGTTTATTTTCACCATGATTCACACCAGTAGTTCTACTCACATTTATTTGCATACATTTTTGGTAGAATATCTTGTTGTATTAATCTATTCAGCCCCAAATATCTTAGTTTTTTGTACGAAAGTATCGTAGTTTTTTATACGAATGTGGGTATAATACAAGGTGCAGATAGAGTAACTCAACGTGCATTTGTTCTGGCTCTTAATTTTTTATTTGTTAATTTTCTCTTTTGATTGTATAAATTTCATTCATTTGGATCAATTTTGAATTCAAGGCCCATAACCTTAATGTGTTTTTCAAAGTGTTGAATGCCTGGCAAATGCACAAATCTCCACCAACATCTTACTGAAAATATCAAGATCTACTCACAAAAATACTTTCAATTTCGTTTCATATGAATGAGTTCCACATCTAGTTTCCATCTTTTATTGGCTGAAAACAAGCGTTACGACGGATTTAATGTTTCTCTCTGAAAATCGTAACAAACGCCGCAAGTTTCATCCCGACGTCGCGCTGTACTACTTCTGGTTTATTGTATTCACGAACAAAGTCATTTCTTGATACATTCCTACTTACAACAAAGATATGATAACCTCACATTTAAAAATGAGGCACCTCAAGACCAGACTCAAAACAATACGAGGATATGCTCACAAAGGGAGTAAATTCTCGGTTTTTATTCATGTGGATGAGAGCATATGCTCTATTGAGCCTCATAGAGTGAGAATTTTCTCAAGTTTGAGAATTTGCTCACATTTTGAGAATATTCTCGAAACTTTTATTCATACGCTACCGAGCATCTGCTCAGAAAACGCGAGTAAATAGCATATGCTCAGTTTTATTTCATACCACCCATTGTCGTTGACTGGCAAGCTTCTTTGAGTCTAGGGTAGGTCTCATAATCTGGGTTTCACTCTCTCCATACCTTGAAAACTTCTATTTCTGAACCTCCATTTTTTGCTTTTGCATAGTAAAAACACCACATCACCTCCTTCAATTCATCCTGAGTCCATCTCTGACGATGGCTTCGAGCTACTGCCGGCTCTGGGTCCCTGGGACTAACATGGATGGCCAGACTAACTGGGATGGCCAGACGTCGACAAGGTGACATTAGCTCGGTTTCTGAGCAGGTATGGGACATTGGTAGAACAAGGCACGTTAAGATTCATTACATTTCTTGTTCTATCCATTTTGCTCATTGGTTTTAAGTGAAGATTCGAAGGACGCAAGTTCGAGTTCACAGATCACACTTAACCCTTGAGTTGTTTTCCTGCCATCCGTTACTGCGATCCACAGTGGCCTCGGGACATCCCCCCGCAGGGCCCAGCAAGGGGTTCCTCCGATCGCCAGTCGGCATTACTAAACCCTACGGGATTTTCACTGACTGCTGAAGGCAGCCTCCTTCGCTGGCTAATGCAAGGTTCGGGGCCTCCACTCTAATCAGTGGCCTGGTGTGCCAACCCAGTTTCTCTCCTGTACCCTCCATGGGCCGATAACAGGAAGTCCAAAGGTTCATGACCCTTCCCTCTCTACTTACTTCCCACTCTCAAGATGGAGTACTTCTTCGTCTGACCCCTCACCTTCAGCCTATTCAGCAAGAGAGGACCTACCGGTAGCTAGACTACCACTGGCATAAGCCCTCAGGCTCATAGGGGTACTCAAGCTCCACCACCAACTGCAAGGTCGTGTACTCCCTAGGTGGTGTTGTTATTGTTGTTGTTGTTGTTGTTATTATTATTATTATTATTATTGTTGTTGTTGTTTTGTATGGCTAGGAATGTTGCCTTTAACTTTGGATCTTTTTTTTAATTCGAGAGAGTGGAGTACAATGAATTTATTTTATTATTCAATAAAAATGTATTTAATCCTTCAATACTAAATTTTAATTTATACGATTTTTTCTTAACAACTCAACAACTTGCAAATTTCATATTTCAATGGACAAATATACAAATCTAGTATCATAGACTATTCTACTGATATCCAAAAGAACCGTTCGATAAAATTGGAGGAATAGTTCTTTAGTAGCGTACTCGTGTAGTAACTGATGCACGTTACACCCCACTCTCTCCCATATCTTGCATTTCCATATTAAGGAGGCAGTTGTTAACAAAATGTGTTTGTTGTTAAAAAATTTTTGAAGGTAACTTCCAATGTACTTACAGAATATCAAATAGAAATAAAAAACAATTCAGTCGATATTTAAAACAAAATTTCAATAAAGGTGTCTTCAAGAGTATAGACAGATGTTTTTGGAACAATTATTCTCACCACTTCCTTAACACATTTGAAATCATTTTGCAATCTTCCTTTATAGTTTGCTTTTCGCTTTCCTAGACTGTTATAAAAATCTTAGAAAAGCCGTTTACTCTTGAGAAAGCTACTTGAAGTTGTTCATGCGAAAATACAGTGTCGGGGAAGTACAACCCCACTCTTTGCAATGTTTGAAAATGAAATTACAATGCAATGAAGGCTTGAGAAGCACCGAACCAGCAAAGTTGTAATAGAGTATCCAAGATTTTATTCTGTAGATTTCGATGTGAGGTACGTTTCTTTGAGGTGTTTTGCCTGTTTTCGGTTTTTTAAGGCCCTATTTTGTTTTTAAGCCCCTGTTTTGGAGTTACATAACAATATAGATTTCAACATATGTGCCCGAATGTTGCGGGTTGCATATAATTATTTTAGATGCAGTTTTTTTTTCAACAAACTTTTGATAATTTTGAAGCTAAAGTGTAATTAGCCACGTCTCCGTGAAATTCTCTTTCTTTAGAGACCTCTTTTATAAAGATGGTTGAATGTGAGGGCGAAAAACTCATCTATACTACTGAAATAATGTAGGAGAAGATTTCCAGTATCATTACATTTCGGCAGATGAGGTAATTAAAAAATGTATTATTAACCTTTCAAGATTCGTTCTTGACAATATGAAGCAGGATTACTGAATATCGAAATCTGCCAAATTTCATTTTTGACAACTAATCGTAATTAATTTTTCTAGACTTCGTAAGGAGTGCCTCTCAAAATTCGCTTTCACAGTTTTCATAATTTTTAATGTATATAATTTCAGTTGTTCATGTGAGGTATCAACTAGTTATTCAGGTTATTATTCGTGTGGTTCCTGATTCAATCGAAACCACAGTCACCTCTCAAATGGCCGGAGCCTGCATAGTTTTCTTCAAATTTCTGCCGTATTGGAAATTAGTAATAGAGTTTGAGGTTTAGGGGCCATCCAACTATTAACGTCATCCAGACCCATGAGTGATGATCCAATGAGTGTATGATAGCGATAATAATTTAGTGAACGATGGTGGAAAAATGGTAGAATGAGAAGAAGGGGAAAAGGCAAGACCCGAGAAAACTTGCCGAGAGCTCCTTTGTCTGCCATAAAGCCTGATAGATTGGCTGGAAATCGAAGCGCGGTGTCCCAACAGGAAAAGCCGTATGCAATAGCCTTTTCGCATCCAACCCATCCTCACAATAGACAATATATGCCTTACAGAAGAATTACTTTATAACATCTTCTCTCCATCAAAATAGCCGTTCTTGAGTTCCGAACGACCAGGTTTTATAGAAAGACCAGAATAAATACGAATAAGTTTAAGAAGCAAGGTTATAACTAGTAAATTGGGAACATGTAATCTCAGTGGAAAAAATAAAGACATTACAGAAAGCATACGAAAGCATGAATAATAAAGGAATACTCAAAGAACACACACCACTCTAAAGGCAATCTATCTGTTGAACGGCCCAAAACATTAAAGTTGGCAGGATCAGGCGCCGATTTAATACTTGCAAAGGAAGGAGAAGAAAATATAAAGAAGAAAGCATAAATACAAACTCATATGTGAAATGCAATACGAATAATCCGAGTTTATGATGTGCTACACTACAAGGGGATTTGTCCAGCTCCAGCGCTGCGCAGCCACTGTCCTCACGGGGTGGGCGGCGCGGCGCGGGTCGGCGCGCTCCAGAAATGCGGCGAATAAACCCGTTTTTATTGCGGACGCGTCGGCTTCTCGGCGCGGAGGCCGGGCGGCGGCGGAGGCGCGGGGCGGTTATTAAGGCGATTGAAATAATAAAAATAAACGGCTCTAAGTGCAGGTAATAATCAGCATTACCCGGCGGCGCGGAGGCGTGTGCGCCGGCAGAGATGGCCGCGCCTCGATAAGCCGCCAGCGCCCAAGGTGACCAGGCGGCGGAGGCGGTGGGCGGTGGCGGAGGCGGAGGGCGGTGGCGGAGGGGCGGAGGCGGAGGGTTGAGGGCGGAGGCGGAGGGTGGTGGCGGAGGCGGAGGGCGGTGGCGGAGGCGGAGGGCGGTGGCGGAAACGGAGGGGCGGTGGCGGAGGCGGAGGGTGGAGGGCGGAGGCGGAGGGCGGAGGCGGAGGGCGGTGGCGGAGAGCGGTGGCGGAGGGCGGTGGCGGAGGGCGGAGGCGGAGAGCGGTGGTGGAGGGCGGTGGGTGGAGAGCGGTGGCGGAGGGCGGTGGCGGAGGGCGGTGGCGGAGGGCGGAGGCGGAGAGCGGTGGTGGAGGGCCGGTGGTGGAGAGCGGTGGCGGAGGGCGGTGGCGGAGGGCGGTGGCAGAGGGCGGAGGCGGAGGGCGGAGGCGGAAACGGAGGGCGGTGGCGGAGGCGGAGGGTGGAGGGCGGAGGCGGAGGGCGGAGGCGGAGGGCGGTGGCGGAGAGCGGTGGCGGAGGGCGGTGGCGGAGGGCGGGAGGCGGAGAGCGGTGGTGGAGGGCGGTGGTGGAGAGCGGTGGCGGAGGGCGGTGGCGGAGGGCGGGTGGCGGAGGGCGGAGGCGGAGAGCGGTGGTGGAGGGCGGTGGTGGAGGGCGGTGGTGGAGAGCGGTGGCGGAGGGCGGGTGGCGGAGGGCGGTGGCGGAGGGCGGTGGCGGAGGGCGGTGGCGGAGGGCGGAGGCGGAGAGCGGTGGTGGAGGGCGGTGGTGGAGAGCGGTGGCGGAGGGCGGTGGCGGAGGGCGGTGGCGGAGGGCGGTGGCGGAGGGTGGTGGCGGAGGGCGGTGGCGGAGGGGCGGTGGCGGAGGGCGGTGGCGGAGGCGGAGGGTGGAGGGCGGAGGCGGAGGGCGGTGGCGGAGGGTCGGTGGCGGAGGGCGGTGGCGGAGGCGGAGGGTGGAGGGCGGAGGCGGAGGGCGGAGGCGGAGGGCGGTGGTGGAGGGCGGTGGTGGAGAGCGGTGGCGGAGGGCGGTGGCGGAGAGCGGTGGCGGAGGGGCGGAGGCGGAGGGCGGGAGGCGGAAACGGAGGGCGGTGGCGGAGGCGGAGGGTGGGCGGGCGGAGGCGGAGGGCGGAGGCGGAGGGCGGTGGCGGAGGGCGGTGGTGGAGAGCGGTGGCGGAGGGCGGAGGCGGAGGGCGGAGGCGGAGAGCGGTGGTGGAGGGCGGTGGTGGGAGGGCGGTGGTGGAGAGCGGTGGCGGAGGGCGGTGGCGGAGGGCGGTGGCGGAGGGCGGTGGCGGAGGGCGGTGGCGGAGGGCGGAGGCGGAGAGCGGTGGTGGAGGGCGGTGGTGGAGAGCGGTGGCGGAGGGCGGTGGCGGAGAGCGGGTGGCGGAGGGCGGTGGCGGAGGGCGGTGGCGGAGGGCGGTGGCGGGAGGGCGGTGGCGGAGGGCGGGTGGCGGAGGCGGAGGGTGGAGGGCGGAGGCGGAGGGCGGTGGCGGAGGGCGGTGGCGGAGGGCGGTGGCGGAGGCGGAGGGTGGAGGGCGGAGGCGGAGGGCGGAGGCGGAGGGCGGTGGTGGAGGGCGGTGGTGGAGAGCGGTGGCGGAGGGCGGTGGCGGAGAGCGGTGGCGGAGGGCGGAGGCGGAGAGCGGTGGTGGAGGGCGGTGGTGGAGAGCGGTGGCGGAGGGCGGTGGCGGAGGGCGGTGGCAGAGGGCGGAGGCGGAGGGCGGAGGCGGAAACGGAGGGGCGGTGGCGGAGGCGGAGGGTGGCGGGCGGAGGCGGAGGGCGGAGGCGGAGGGCGGTGGCGGAGGGCGGTGGCGGAGGGCGGTGGCGGGAGGGCGGTGGCGGAGGGCGATGGCGGAGGGCGGTGGCGGAGGGCGGTAGCGGAGGGCGGTGGCGGAGGGCGGTGGCGGAGGGCGGTGGCGGAGGGCGGTGGCGGAGGGCGGAGGCGGACGGCGGTGGTGGAGGGCGGTGGTGGAGAGCGGTGGCGGAGGGCGGTGGGCGGAGGGCGGTGGCGGAGGGCGGTGGCGGAGAGCGGTGGCGGAGGGCGGTGGCGGAGGGCGGTGGCGGAGGGCGGTGGCGGAGGGCGGTGGCGGAGGGCGGTGGCGGAGGGCGGTGGCGGAGGGCCGGTGGCGGAGGGCGGTGGCGGAGGGCGGTGGCGGAGGGCGGTGGCGGAGGGCGGTGGCGGAGGGCGGTGGCGGAGGGCGGTGGCGGAGGGCGGTGGCGGAGAGCGGTGGCGGAGGGCGGTGGCGGAGGGCGGTGGCGGAGGGCGGTGGCGGAGGGCGGTGGCGGAGGGCGGTGGCGGAGAGCGGTGGCGGAGGGCGGTGGCGGAGGGCGGTGGCGGAGGGCGGTGGCGGAGGGCGGTGGCGGAGAGCGGTTGGCGGAGGGCGGTGGTGGAGGGGCTGTGGCAGAGGGCGGTGGCGGAGGGCGGTGGGTGGAGGGCGGTGGCGGAGGGCGGTGGCGGAGGGCGGTGGCGGAGGGCGGAGGCGGAAGAGCGGTGGTGGAGGGCGGTGGTGGAGAGCGGTGGCGGAGGGCGGTGGCGGAGGGCGGTGGTGGAGGGCGGTGGTGGAAGCGGTGGCGGAGGGCGGTGGCGGAGGGCGGTGGCGGAGGGCGGTGGCGGAGGGCGGTGGCGGAGGGCGGTGGCGGAGGGCGGTGGCGGAGGGCGTGGCGGAGGGCGGTGGCGGAGGGCGGTGGCGGAGGGCGGTGGCGGAGGGCTGTGGCAGAGGGCGGTGGCGGAGGGCGGTGGCGGAGGGTGGTGGCGGAGGGCGGTGGGCGGAGGGCGGTGGCGGAGGGCGGTGGCGGTGGGCGGTGGCGGAAGGCAGAGGTGGAAGGCGGAGGCGGAGGGCGGAGGCGAAGAGCGGTGGCGGAGGGCAGAGGGCAGAGGGTGGAGGCGGAGGGCGGTGGGGGAGGGCGGTGGAGGGCGGTGGGCGGAGGGCGGTGGCGGAGGGGCGGTGGCGGAGGGCGGTGGCGGAGGGCGGTGGCGGAGGGCGGTGGCGGAGGGCGGTGGCGGAGGGCGGTGGCGGAAGGCAGAGGTGGAAGGCGGAGGCGGAGGGCGGAGGCGAAGTGCGGTGGCGGAGGGCAGAGGCAGAGGGCGGAGGCGGAGAGCGGTGGCGGAGGGCAGAGGCAGAGGGCGGAGGCCGGAGGGCGGAGGCGGAGGGCGGTGGCGGAGGGCGGTGGCGGAGGGCGGTGGCGGAGGGCGGTGGCGGAGGGCGGTGGCGGAGGGCGGTGGCGGAGGGCAGTGGCGGAGGGCGGTGGCGGAGGGCGGTGGGCGGAGGGCGGTGGCGGAGGGCGGTGGCGGAGGGCTGTGGCAGAGGGCGGTGGCGGAGGGCGGTGGCGGAGGGGGTGGCGGAGGGCGGTGGCGGAGGGCGGTGGCGGAGGGCGGTGGCGGAGGGCGGTGGCGGAAGGCAGAGGTGGAAGGCGGAGGCGGAGGGCGGAGGCGAAAGAGCGGTGGCGGAGGGCAGAGGCAGAGGGTGGAGGCGGAGGGCGGTGGGGGAGGGCGGTGGCGGAGGGCGGTGGCGGAGGGCGGTGGCGGAGGGCGGTGGCGGAGGGCGGTGGCGGAGGGCGGTGGCGGAGGGCGGTGGCGGAGGGCGGTGGCGGAGGGCGGTGGCGGAAGGCAGAGGTGGGAAGGCGGAGGCGGAGGGCGGAGGCGAAGAGCGGTGGCGGATGGCAGAGGCAGAGGGCGGAGGCTGAGAGCGGTGGCGGAGGGCGGTGGCGGAGGGCGGTGGCGGAGGGCGGTGGCGGAGGGCGGTGGCGGAGGGCGGTGGCGGAGGGCGGTGGCGGAGGGCGGTGGCGGAGGGCGGTGACGGAGGGCGGTGGCGGAGGGCGGTGGCGGAAGGCAGAGGTGGAAGGCGGAGGCGGAGGGCGGAGGCGAAGAGCGGTGGCGGATGGCAGAGGCAGAGGGCGGAGGCGGAGAGCGGTGGCGGAGGGCGGTGGCGGAGGGCGGTGGCGGAGGCGGAGGGTGGCGGGCGGAGGCGGAGGGCGGAGGCGGAGGGCGGTGGCGGAGGGCGGTGGCGGAGGCGGTGGCGGAGGGCGGTGGCGGAGGGCGGTGGCGGAGGGCGGTGGCGGAGGGCGGTAGCGGAGGGCGGTGGCGGAGGGCGGTGGCGGAGGGCGGTGGCGGAGGGCGGTGGCGGAGGGCGGAGGCGGAGGGCGGTGGTGGAGGGCGGTGGTGGAGAGCGGTGGCGGAGGGCGGTGGCGGAGGGCGGTGGCGGAGGGCGGTGGCGGAGAGCGGTGGCGGAGGGCGGTGGCGGAGGGCGGTGGCGGAGGGCGGTGGCGGAGGGCGGTGGCGGAGGGCGGTGGCGGAGGGCGGTGGCGGAGGGCGGTGGCGGAGGGCGGTGGCGGAGGGCGGTGGCGGAGGGCGGTGGCGGAGGGCGGTGGCGGAGGGCGGTGGCGGAGGGCGGTGGCGGAGAGCGGTGGCGGAGGGCGGTGGCGGAGGGCGGTGGCGGAGGGCGGTGGCGGAGGGCGGTGGCGGAGGCGGTGGCGGAGAGCGGTGGCGGAGGGCGGTGGCGGAGGGCGGTGGCGGAGGGCGGTGGCGGAGGGCGGTGGCGGAGGGCGGTGGCGGAGGGCGGTGGCGGAGGGCGGTGGCGGAAGGCAGAGGTGGAAGGCGGAGGCGGAGGGCGGAGGCGAAGAGCGGTGGCGGATGGCAGAGGCAGAGGGCGGAGGCGGGAGAGCGGTGGCGGTTGGGCGGTGGCGGAGGGCGGTGGCGGAGGCGGAGGGTGGCGGGCGGAGGCGGAGGGCGGAGGCGGAGGGCGGTGGCGGAGGGCGGTGGCGGAGGGCGGTGGCGGAGGGCGGTGGCGGAGGGCGGTGGCGGAGGGCGGTGGCGGAGGGCGGTAGCGGAGGGCGGTGGCGGAGGGCGGTGGCGGAGGGCGGTGGCGGAGGGCGGTGGCGGAGGGCGGAGGCGGAGGGCGGTGGTGGAGGGCGGTGGTGGAGAGCGGTGGCGGAGGGCGGTGGCGGAGGGCGGTGGCGGAGGGCGGTGGCGGAGAGCGGTGGCGGAGGGCGGTGGCGGAGGGCGGTGGCGGAGGGCGGTGGCGGAGGGCGGTGGCGGAGGGCGGTGGCGGAGGGCGGTGGCGGAGGGCGGTGGCGGAGGGCGGTGGCGGAGGGCGGTGGCGGAGGGCGGTGGCGGAGGCGGTGGCGGAGGGCGGTGGCGGAGGGCGGTGGCGGAGGGCGGTGGCGGAGGGCGGTGGCGGAGGGCGGTGGCGGAGAGCGGTGGCGGAGGGCGGTGGCGGAGGGCGGTGGCGGAGGGCGGTGGCGGAGGGCGGTGGCGGAGGGCGGTGGCGGAGAGCGGTGGCGGAGGGCGGTGGCGGAGGGCGGTGGCGGAGGGCGGTGGCGGAGGGCGGTGGCGGAGGGCGGTGGCGGAAGGCAGAGGTGGAAGGCGGAGGCGGAGGGCGGTGGCGGAGGGCGGTGGTGGAGGGCGGTGGCGGAGGGCGGTGGCGGAGGGCGGTGGCGGAGGGCGGAGGCGGAGAGCGGTGGTGGAGGGCGGTGGTGGAGAGCGGTGGCGGAGGGCGGTGGCGGAGGGCGGTGGTGGAGGGCGGTGGTGGAGAGCGGTGGCGGAGGGCGGTGGCGGAGGGCGGTGGCGGAGGGCGGTGGCGGAGGGCGGTGGCGGAGGGCGGTGGCGGAGGGCGGTGGCGGAGGGCGGTGGCGGAGGGCGGTGGCGGAGGGCGGTGGCGGAGGGCTGTGGCAGAGGGCGGTGGCGGAGGGCGGTGGGCGGAGGGTGGTGGCGGAGGGCGGTGGCGGAGGGCGGTGGCGGAGGGCGGTGGCGGAGGGCGGTGGCGGAAGGCAGAGGTGGAAGGCGGAGGCGGAGGCGGAGGCGAAGAGCGGTGGCGGAGGGCAGAGGCAGAGGGTGGAGGCGGAGGGCGGTGGCGGAGGGCGGTGGCGGAGGGCGGTGGCGGAGGGCGGTGGCGGAGGGCGGTGGCGGAGGGCGGTGGCGGAGGGCGGTGGCGGAGGGCGGTGGCGGAGGGCGGTGGCGGAGGGCGGTGGCGGAGGGCGGTGGCGGAAGGCAGAGGTGGAAGGCGGAGGCGGAGGGCGGAGGCGAAGTGCGGTGGCGGAGGGCAGAGGCAGAGGGCGGAGGCGGAGAGCGGTGGCGGAGGGCAGAGGCAGAGGGCGGAGGCGGAGGGCGGAGGCGGAGGGCGGTGGCGGAGGGCGGTGGCGGAGGGCGGGTGGCGGAGGGCGGTGGCGGAGGGCGGTGGCGGAGGGCGGTGGCGGAGGGCAGTGGCGGAGGGCGGTGGCGGAGGGCGGTGGCGGAGGGCGGTTGGCGGAGGGCGGTGGCGGAGGGCTGTGGCAGAGGGCGGTGGCGGAGGGCGGTGGCGGAGGGTGGTGGCGGAGGGCGGTGGCGGAGGGCGGTGGCGGAGGGCGGTGGCGGAGGGCGGTGGCGGAGGGCGGTG
Organism: Acheta domesticus; assembly: GCA_031308135.1. Classification (NCBI taxonomy): domain Eukaryota; kingdom Metazoa; phylum Arthropoda; class Insecta; order Orthoptera; family Gryllidae; genus Acheta; species Acheta domesticus. Next base: position 94,704,927 of record JAHLJT010000631.1, on the reverse strand, counting down.
GCGGAAGGCAGAGGTGGAAAGGCGGAGGCGGAGGGCGGAGGCGAAGAGCGGTGGCGGAGGGCAGAGGCAGAGGGGTGGAGGCGGAGGGCGGTGGCGGAGGGCGGTGGCGGAGGGCGGTGGCGGAGGGCGGTGGCGGAGGGCGGTGGGCGGAGGGCGGTGGCGGAGGGCGGTGGCGTAGGGCGGTGGCGGAGGGCGGTGGGCGGAGGGCGGTGGCGGAGGGCGGTGGCGGAGGGCGGTGGCGGAAGGCAGAGGTGAAGGCGGAGGCGGAGGGCGGAGGCGAAGAGCGGTGGCGGATGGCAGAGGCAGAGGGCGGAGGCTGAGAGCGGTGGCGGAGGGCGGTGGCGGAGGGCGGTGGCGGAGGGCGGGTGGCGGAGGGCGGTGGCGGAGGGCGGTGGCGGAGGGCGGTGGCGGAGGGCGGTGGCGGAGGGGCGGTGGCGGAGGGCGGTGGCGGAAGGCAGAGGTGGAAGGCGGAGGCGGAGGGCGGAGGCGAAGAGCGGTGGCGGATGGCAGAGGCAGAGGGCGGAGGCGGAGAGCGGTGGCGGAGGGCGGTGGCGGAGGGCGGTGGCGGAGGGCGGTGGCGGAGGGCGGTGGCGGAGGGCGGTGGCGGAAGGCAGAGGTGGAAGGCGGAGGCGGAGGGCGGAGGCGAAGAGCGGTGGCGGATGGCAGAGGCAGAGGGCGGAGGCGGAGAGCGGTGGTGGAGGGCGGTGGCGGAGGGCGGTGGCGGAGGGCGGTGGCGGAGGGCGGGTGGCGGAGGGCGGTGGCGGAGGGCGGTGGCGGAGGGCGGTGGCGGAGAGCGGTGGCGGAGGGCGGTGGCGGAGGGGCGGTGGCGGAGAGCGGTGGCGGAGGGCGGTGGCGGAGGGCGGTGGCGGAAGGCAGAGGTGGAAGGCGGAGGCGGAGGGCGGTGGCGGAGGGCGGTGGTGGAGGGGCGGTGGCGGAGGGCGGTGGCGGAGGGCGGTGGCGGAGGGCGGAGGCGGAGAGCGGTGGTGGAGGGCGGTGGTGGAGAGCGGTGGCGGAGGGCGGTGGCGGAGGGCGGGTGGCGGAGAGCGGTGGTGGAGAGCGGTGGCGGAGGGCGGTGGCGGAGGGCGGTGGCGGAGAGCGGTGGTGGAGAGCGGTGGCGGAGGGCGGTGGCGGAGGGGCGGTGGCGGAGGGCGGTGGCGGAGGGCGGTGGCGGAGGGGCGGTGGTGGAGGGCGGTGGCGGAAGGCAGAGGTGGAAGGCGGAGGCGGAGGGCGGAGCGAAAGAGCGGTGGCGGAGGGCAGAGGCAGAGGGCGGAGGCGGAGACCCGGACGTGCGAAGCCCGTACGCACTCGTGGCTGGAGACGTCATGCGCGACATGAAGAGGAAGATGGTCGGCCTGAGATGGGAGCCGGTGAAGTCTGTCGGAGTACTTGTTCTTGAAACCCATTGGAAATGCTTTAAGAGCTTGAAAGGGCACCAAAGTTTCCTAAAAATGTAAAAGCCGACCCAAATCAATATACCCTTCAAATACAATACTATACAACTTAAATAGTTGCAAATTTCATGATGTAGTTCCAAAGCCTTTCTTCATATTATCAGTGTGTATGTGTGCGTGTGTGTGTGCGTGTGTGTGTGCGTGTGTGTGCGTGTGTGCGCGTGTGTGAGTGTGCGCGTGTGTGTGTGTGTGCGAGAGAGAGAGAGACAGAGACAGAGACAGAGAGAGAGAGAGAGACGTAAGAATAATAAGGAAAATGTAGGGTTCATAGTTTAATAGAATATTTCTCAAATTTTGTTTCCATGTAACTGTAAATACATGGCAAGATGCATGTTATTGTTCAATTTAATGAATTCATTACAATAAATTATAAAAGGCTTTTTTTATTGATTTACTAGAAACGGATCTTAAGAACGCGTGTTTCTAAGTAAAAGACGTATAATGTTACTCAAAGTCTTGTAATTGATAGGTACTTCACGTAAACGCAGAAGTATTTCATAGAATTTCAGGACAGTGACTGCAAAGGGGCAAGAAAGTGACACCCGACATTTTTTGCTGTCTTCGACTTCTGAATTGACATTAGAAGTATGACGTTAATGACTCATTCTCTGTACTTGATGTCACGAGCAATTGCATTTTGCACGAGTTCAATTTTCAGCAAGAGGATGGCGACATTTATGACGTCTAATGTGCATTTGAAATTAACGATGCAGGTGCATAGATCTGTCCAATTCAAATCAAGTGCTATCATTGGCAATGTCGTCATGATCTGATTTCTGACTCTTTGACAGGGCTCAACCAACTGGTTGCGCAGGACCTGGTAGCACTCCTCGTCCACTCACATCATTCTTATCAGATACGACTGCGATGAAGTGCGGTGGACTGTCCACGTAGAAGGAGAATCGTCTACATGGGCGAACTGTCAGATGTCAGCACTGAGAGTTTTTTTCAGTGTTACATTACATTACTACAAGCACATGTGTATTGCAATCATAAAATGAGAGGCATGTTCATCTAAACTCATTCCAGAGAACTTGAATATTTAATTATCAACCACCCTGAACAAACATAATTACGCGATTGGATCTTAATAAGAAAGAAGAGAAATGCGATAAATTATTCCCCAAAGCATCTATCATTAGATCAAATGAGGGATAGTGTACGATTTTCAAGCAATCTTAGGATAAAATGGTCGAAATATATATTCAAGTTTTAATGAGAGCCATGGGTTTAAGTTGAGAGAAACGTCTCGCTGAATGACTGAGCATGATATCAAATATTGATCCCTAGATTGCTGTGATCACGGGAAATACACTGTAACATTCTGCTTTTCTTTCTCTTTTATGCATATCTTAGCTACGTTCTGAAAACATCAATTTTTCTCATTAAAAAGAGTTAATTTTAATTTAGTTTGCGTGCTCTGGTATTGTTTTCAATACAACAGCTTTCAATTTCTGAAACCAATATACAAATGCAATACTTTCCGTAGGCATCTTGAACTCCAAAATTAGTTTGGTTTTTCAAAAGTGAGGCTAAAATAATTGGACATTCTAGAAAAGACAAGAAAATCAAGTAGTAGTACAAACTGAATAAACGTTGAGAAAAATCCCACCGACCTTACTCTAACAAGTTGTAGGAACCACATGACCTTATTACTTTTCCTCCTATATTGATAGTAAAGGAAAGAAAATTGGAATCACCTCATCAATATGAGCTCGGATATTTCTCCTAAAATCCGCCTGTAAGATTCTTTTTGAGCACTAATTTCGCCCACACGTAAAAGTTAAATTCTATTAATGCTACTCCAAAGATGGATATCGGTGTCGGTTTGCATGAAGATAAACATCGTCATGAATGGAAACATGTGTCAGGCACAACTGTCAAACTCACTCTTGAGCTAAAATTTTATAAAATAATTCAGGAGGAAGATTTAGGTGTGGTGTTTTGGAGATCAATATATTTTTAATTTTCGGGGTACTTTACAAGAAACAACTTTGATTTTTGAAATTTTCTTTCACGAAAATCTTTGAAATTTTGAAAATTGCAAAGTTCAATTATTTTCAACATGTCATAGATTATACACCTCAAATATTATGGTCGGAGATTTCTTTCTTGACACAATTTATTCCTCAAATACCTAATCTTTGAATATGCCAACCATTTTTTTAAAGAAATGAGTATTCGTTGAGAGGAGGAAAAGTTTCGATTTGCCGCGCATTCCCAGTACTTTTGTTTTCCCTTCTTAAAAGTTGACACGTTGTCTACCAATAAGACCACATCTTCCTGCTTCTATAATATTGCAACCTAAATCGAACTATTGATTTGACATCTTTCAACTAATCCTACTGCCGTAGTCTTCCTTGATAAAGGGGAGATAACTGATCAGCTGGCCCTAAGGCTGGAAGTAGGGTATGATTGGGGAAGCGAAGAACGCGCTCGGTCGGTGAAACTACGAAAGCTGATCAGAGAAGCTGATCTGCAAGATTCAAAATCTAGATAATGAAATTATCCCCCCTCATGATTTAAGTTAAAAAATACCGTGAACTGACGGGATTCTAATGTACACGTAGAAATCTTCGAGTCTGAAGCATCTGACGGCACTGAACGAAATGTGGTCCATGAGTGCCAGAATAATGGAATAACAAATTCAAAGGCTAAGGAGTATGAGTTTTTGACTGGTTATTTACTCAAATTAGGATCCATTTGATGCAATATATTGATCAGCATATTACTCAGAGTTTTCAATTCCTTAAACACGTAAGACTAGCCTTATATCGCAAATTCTTGAGCTGTTCAAAAGAGATTAAACTATTTAGTTCAACGGTCCTCCCCTCGATGTGGTTAATTGAATGGTTGCAAAGAAATCACTCCCTCATAATTTTCGTCTGTTTCATTTTATTTACCACTTACGATATTTAACACTTTAAATACAAACTTGTTTTTTTCTTTTGTATACTCCAAAAGACAATTGAGGTCTTTGTGAGGTTTCTATGAAAAAAATTCTTAAAGTTGGAAAAAACAAAACAAACTTCTGACAGCGTAGACCATTTGTCAAAAAGGCCTGAATCTTTTTCGCACTGCGTTCGTTAACTCACATGTGACCGCCAACGTTTTTACGAGAGCACAATCGCAGAGTTGCGTTGGTGCTGGTGGCGGTGGGCTCGGCCGAGGGCCCGCGGCCGCGAGCTGCCGGTTCGGTCGCGCGCCGCGGCGATTACGGTGCTCGGGAGACCAAACAACGTCTAATGGCGCCCATAGCGCGCAGTTGGCGGCGCCCGCCGCAGCCCGACAGGTGTCTACTGCGCGCGCACGATTATAGGGTTCCCTGAACCCTCGTCGCGACCGCTTGATGGCTATCGGTCAAATTGTTTCACGGACGGAGCGTTTTATTCTGTTACCGGTTCTAAACAATGCCCCTGCATTCCTCCGTGAACTGGGGACGTTCTGGATAGATAAGTCGATCTCTATCGTGATTTCAGAAGTAAAAGAATGCAGGGAGTGTGCTGTGTATGAAACCTTCACCTCGCCTGAAAAAGATGTGGATATCCGAGAATGCCTCGAATTAGAAATTAATTTTGCATCCTTTGACGTGACGTGGCTTGGAATAGAAACACCAATGTGAAGCGTATATACATTGTAACAAATGAAATATCAAATCTTTCTTACGACATTATTAATTCAATATTTTCATCGTACCTTCAAATTTACCTATAACCACCAAGTTTTGAATCGTAATATCGGGATTTGTATAAAATATTTCACTCATACATCACTTTTTAGAAAAATAATACCATTAATTTAATTTAAACAACTCCCAATATTTTTTAATCTTGTATACTTGTACGTTTGGAAGCATATAACATTTTTGATTGCTGTTGTTCATGATGGAAGTTTCTAAATATATTTCTACTTCTATTTTCACTTCTTCAATGACGGGGCAAAGGAAAGAACGTTCCTTTATACCAGTACTTTTCCAGACGAGTGAGCTCTAAAGTGGGCAACTTTGTAAAGGTAACATTTTTTTGTCCAGTGAAAGCAATTCGAATAACCAAGGATGAAGAAGAACAACAGAAAGAAACGTAAGATTCATTCATTTCGAAACTCGCACTCGACCAAAGTGACTGAAATTACTACCCAGCTCCTCTGTAACGCAGCAGCAATTACTTTCGGAGAGTGCGTTAAACGTGGCGGTGGTGATCAAAGGGGAGCGCTGCACTCGGGTACGAAAGGTGACGAGTAAGCACCGTCAGGAGTCGACCACTCTGCGCATTAAACTCACAGAGGGAGATGGCGTCATCACCACCATCAATGCTCCCTCCACCTGCCGACCCGGCGGCTCTCTGTATTACCCGCCATTCAAAGTGCGTGCCGCAAGGAAGAACTTTACAACCTCTCGATTAACGAACGTCGTATTTGAGATTACACTTTTCATGCCGTAATGGATTTTCTTTCCTTTTGTATTCGGTGAAATGGTAAGCAGATTAATTTTTTCGCGATTACTTTCTAAATTGCATTTGATTATTTTGCATTTGATCATAAGAATTTTTCCTTAAACTTGCCGCCTGTCATTTCTCACGTTTCAAGCACGCTGTCTATATCAATTTTTAGAGCCATTATTTAAAATACTGTAATTCATTTTCTCCTTGTGAATCATCAAAAGGATATAGTGATACGAAAACAATGACTACCAAAGGAATTGAAATTATTAAATATCGACCTTATCTGGCGTAAATGAAAATTATTTACATTGAATTACTACTAAAATTAAGGGCAATTTAAAAAAGACAGAGGAAAATGTCGGAAATATGATTCCAAAAATATTTAAGGTACACTTTTCACTAATAGTGAAATGAATTAACACCTCTAATGGTTGGATTCTATACTAGAGTAGATATCGGATTATATACGTACGAGATCAGTACTAGCCTATTCTTGCCTTCCCATGTTGGAAGAACTCGATGAAAATTCACTGCTTCTATTCCATGCAGTGCGATTGTCCCTGGAAGAGCCTACCCCACCTAGAGTCCTGTAAGCTTGGAATTCTAAACATGTGTTTGGAAATAACGATGTTGTGGCATAGTGACGCTTGCATACATAAAAGACAGGATGTGCCTTTGTCTATGGAAGCCACAATAGACAGACCTTTAGGCTGAGCAGGAAGGGGGCGTGTCTAAGATGGGTTTAGGCTGAGCCAGGAAGCAGAAGGGTCTTGAGGCCAGGGGGCGGTAAGACACGTCAGTGGTAGGTTGCAGACGTCACCAAGCGCTCTAGCTCTGGGAGGGGGAAGTCACGTGGGGCACCCACGTCACTTCCGCTATAGAGTGGGAGTAGATCATGTGATCGGTCGGTCATATGACCGAATCTATTTAAGGTAAAGTAAGGGCATTATTAGCAAGATACATTTGCGGCACGGAGCCGAGTGGTATCTTCATTAAGTGCTCACGCACTTCGCTCAGGGGCGGGCGGCCGGATTCGTCCGGGGAGACATCAGTCTCATCTTTAGCGACGCGGTCAAGCGATTCGCTGTTCTTGCGGTCAAGCAAGGGCGGGTGGGGGACTCGCAAAGCAGTCGCAGGTGGCGGCTAAGATAAGCTGTTTTTAGGAGGGTTCCGTAAAGCACGGAAAAGTGAATGAATTGTGCAACCTTGTGTGTATATATATATTAGATATATATATATATATATATTATATATATATATATCATATATATATATATATATTTACTTAGGCTATAATAATTGTTTTGTTACGAATCCTTCGTGTCTGTGTCTGAGTAATAAACGACGCCACAATGTACTATAATACTTGCTTGTTACTAGGTGATTACTTGGCGCAGCTTAGGTAATTATCTGTCCCGCCCTATACATTCAAGGTCCGCCCGTGCCACTCTATCTCCCCGGTCAACAATGCCGCCTAGATGCATTGTGGATTGTATTAAACTACACATTATTTAAAAAACACATTTTGTGGTAACATATTGAATTGCATCCTCTCGTACGTTTTTTTCGGACGTTTCAAAGAACAAGTCAAGTGAATCGCTCCAGTAGTTCTAATGTTTTGCGAAATATACATACCAATTACACATGGGCGCACACAAATATATACATAGAAACATTAACTTTTATATAATAGATGATTCACAGAATCGGAATTTTAGCGCATCAGGGATGGCGTTTGATATACTGATGACGTAATAAAGATGGGATGTAAAAATAATGGAGTAATGAGTAATGGTGAAATGAGAGGCAAGTATATGCATCTAGGTCCATGTATCACTGCATGTGGAATGTTCAAAATTTGAACTCACAACTCAGAGGTGGAAACGTCTACATCTATAATTAAAAACAATAGAGAAAAATGTGATCTCACTTTTCCTCTCCTGCCTCTCTTATCCCCACTGAACACAATCACGCACACCTCTTGATTCTCAGGCCCACAGCCCGGCTCATCAAGGCCAGATTCCAAATATAGATTCACTTGCAATGTCTCTTTCGTCAGGGCATGGCGACTCTTTATTTAATGTTCCGTTATTCGTGTTCAATAATTTTTAAGGTTTTACCGTTCATATTAATTATTCTCTATGACCTAAGGCTGAAGTGTAATCTTATTTCAATTTTTATCACACTTAAACATTCACATTCACTATTCACTTACTTGGTAGGCTTACATTAACAATGACAATAGCTGGGCCCTCCTCCTCTTCGCGAGGACGAAGAAAACGCGCTTGGGGAGACACCTCCTTCCGCTCCTCCCGCGCCGCGCGCGAGCCGCGATGGGGCCGGGAGCGGAGGGGGCGTTTATGGAGCGCGAGGAGCCAGGGTCCGCGGGGCAGCGGCCGCCAGATGCCGCCAAATTACATGTTTGTTTCGGATGAAAGCGCCGCGCGATGCCCGTGCCGCCGCGGCCCGCGGGCTGCGGCCGCCTTCGCCCTCGCTGAAGAAGACGGCGACCGGCGGCCGGCCGGCAGGCCGCGATGAAGAAATTGCGCAACGGGAGGAGGTTATTTCAGGTAAGCGTTACGCGCGGCGTCGCAGCCGCGTTCCAGGTATTTGGTCGCTTTTTTGTGCCACGGGGTGGAAAATACTATTTTTTTTTCAAATATTAATGAGTTAATGGATGGTGAAAGGTGTTGTTGATGACTTGGTTCACAATGGAATATTACATACTGTAGTGTCTTTTTCTTCATGTCTCTTTTCTTCTTCTGCTTCTTCTCTTCTTCTTCTTCTTCTTCTTCTTCCTCATTCTAAAGGAATAATTCATTAGAGTTCGTTCTGGAACGTTTTTTGGAGGTTCTCGGAACGTCTTTTCGGCTGGTTGATTTTGTGCATCCGTCATGTCCCATCCTATGTGCCATGTGTATTCTGTTGGTATTCTTTGGATTCACAATAGCATCTTCGCTCCATCCTAAAGTAAGGGCATCACTCACAATAGCATCATTTTAAAAAATATATATAACATAAAATTTTCGCAAAATAAATATTACGAATTTACATCATCTTTATCGTCATCATCATCATCATCTTTGTAGCGACAACTCATGAAGAGTCAAGACCGATCGAGTGGGTTGTCCGTTTTGTTTACCAGAGGGGCTTGCACACGTGACGACTCACGATAACCCCTATCTCGATTTACTAGACCGACGATGACGCCACATTTAAGGAGCTTCTCAATTTGTACTCACGAGGCTGAGTACACCACGTCCCGCGAATCAGTGGTAGATCCAGGAGGGGGCCATGGGGGCCATGCACCCCCCCCCCCCCCCAAAGGCTTAAAGTTGTCGTTTGTTACCTTCTTTTATTTGAAAAATTGATTTAAATACTTATTAATATTATAATTATTTTTAAAATATTGAATAGTATCATTTATACACTACACAAATAATATACAATATAATAAAGGTTAATTATTTAACAAAAATCTAGATGGCCCCCTCCAAAATGATTGGCTGAATCTGCCCCTGCCACAAAGTGACTACATTATGTTATAAAAGGTCTTTCTTGCCTTGTAAATTATCATTACTCTTGTGTATCTGTAAATAAATATCGTCTTCTCACAATTTAATGATTCAAGCTCTTCCAATGTGATGGACATTCAAGCAGTACCTTTACACTGGATAAAATAGCATCAGTATTATTTCATTAACCTTTTTATAATTCACTGCAAGTCTAGTATTTCATTACAAATCTCACTTTCGATTGGTAAAAATTCCAAGAAAAGGCCAAATTCAAAAGAAGATGGATGTAAGCGGAGAGTCTCTAAAATGCTTTACGGAGGCCAAATAGTATTACAATTTGATCGGCATATTTCGGCAACGCCTAAGTGGCAGTGCTTAATTCAGAAATTCCAAAACAGGAGTCTGATCTAAAGGATTTCAACGAATTTCAAGGTTATAGGCATTCTCTCACGGTTGGTCCTTCATGTAACATTTTTCTCATAGCCTGGGACCGCCCTCTTAGATCGTGGGGATATGTTAGTGCGGCGCCCTTTTTCACAGCAGGAACTCCATTTACTCTACAGCAGCGCAAAGGAATGTCTCGTTATCTCGTATGATCTCGGGTATTTCTGTAGGTCTTACCTTGTACCGCATTGGCATCGAAAACGTATGTGCTTTTAACTCTACAAGGGAGTGTGTCGTGCCAAATTTCTGTTGCAAGCTCCAGACCCAAGTCGTTTTCTTGCTGCGGTCCAAAGTGCATACGCCCGGGACTGTGAGAAATGGAGATAACACGCGGACGGCTCGCAGAGTGTTTTCGTTAAACAATTACTGAGACACGCTCCGTGTGCGAACCACGAGATGTAAGAGGCACGGGTTGCTTTATGGACGGACAAGGGTCGCCAAGCGGTCGGCCAAGAGTTCGCTAGCTTCTGTCGCAATATCTGAAAGTGTACAAACAAACTCTCTTAGAAGGGTAAAATGAAGCTTTTCCGCTATTTTCTTTCTCCAATTTCTCTTTATTTATTATTAATTTCAATGTTTTTGTTTTCGCTTTATTTAGTTCACATTGCCTAGGCTCTAGGCAATCTACCTTTCATCAAACAAGAATTATTCTGCCCAGACGAATACTTTCTTAATGCTCAGGAAAACGTCTACAAAATCGTGAAATCAACGTAACGCAAAACCAGCATTTATTGTTTTTAATCTCCGGTTACACTTTGAATTGTTACTCTAGGTAATATGTTAGAAAACATAAGTACTGTGACATTCACTTTTCTGGTCGTTTTATTTAATATTTTACATTTTCTCGATTACACGTTAAATGTACGGTGTTTTTCATTGAACAAGTATTTAAATAGTTATACCAAATATGTACTTTAAAATTTATTTGTAGCTATTATGGATAAAAAATCACCCGTACATATCATTTGAAACAATTCCCGACTGTGTTTGCAATCATTTCAATACAATTAAATGCATTTAATGGCCTTTCAAAAGAAAATACCTAATGGACGCTTTTGAATTCTAACTTAAAATCATTGCATAAAAGCAAGCATTCCTACTTTCTGTATATCATTTTATGAAAAAAATGCATGTGGTCCTTGGCAGTATTA
>JAHLJT010000631.1:94658944-94692927 GCA_031308135.1 Acheta domesticus | reverse complement strand
ATTTTATCTCTTAATCAGTGTATAAATATTTAAGAGTTACAGCAACTATGGGATCGACTAAATTTAAGGAGTCGTTGTCAAATATATCTATGCAAAATCGCAAGTTAACCGAACAACTGTAATACTGTTAATGTTGTTGTTTCATTTTTAAAAATAATGACAAAAGCAAAGTGCGTATTTTTAGACCGGTGTTGCTCACATCATTAAGGAACTAAGAAATGGAAAATTGAATATCAGGTAGGACTGTTGCGAATGGGAAGAGCAAATTGAAGTTTTGACAGACATATTTTCCAGTTCAGTTACACTAAATAAGGTGGAGTGTAATGTTTTGCTACAGTAAACAACTTTTCTAAAATTTAGTTATAAGAAGGTACAAAAATTCTTATGTGTTTCATTGAGTTATTTATTTTTATAAGGGGTTTCAACTTTTACACACCTACATATTAGCTATAATCGTACGCGTAAATTGCCTGATAAATCAGATGCTTCAGTCACACCTTTCTTTACACATTTTTGTTAATGTACTGCACACTACTTTTTTAAAGCTTTTATATAGTAATGTCTGTACTTTAGCATAACAGCTGCTTAAGAGCCAAGGCCTACCATCAGCTTTCCGCCTAAGATTTCGATATTAGCGCTATAGAATAATATTTTGTGCGTCGTATATGCAAACAAAATCGTGATTAATTCCGCTTTTAAATGATGAGGCAGTAATTAACTGAATCTTACAAAATACTTTAGGTTCCACTCATATACCTTTTTTTTACTCTCGATCATCTCTCACCTTGTGTGTGAAAGAAGGCCGTAATATAGCAGAAAGTCAATCAGGAAACGAGGGCACCTCGTTAACTGGGTTCACGGAATTCATATTCTGTGCAGGTTTTTCAACCAAGACATTCGGGGACATTTCGGACATCGAGACACAGGTGGTCTACCTTCTTAGGGTTAATTTGCTCTCTTCGTAATTACGTTACAAAAAGGAAATCGAGGTAAGAACCAAAAGAGTAAAATCCTACTCCTACTGGCCTTGTGTCATGGTGTACAATGTCCTCTAACACTAGCTAACGGTTAAAGGTAATATTTCATATTTAATTAGGTAAAATTATACTGGTCGACGAATTTGCACTTTGTAAAACGAGTTTTGTTTCTGCTCTTAATTTCTTAAACAAGTCAATTCAGTAATGTCGAGAATACCGAAGGACCATTTGAAATGTACATTTGATAGGATATTGAAATATATATTTATTGCTCGCATTAACATAATTGCTGTGATATTTAATTTATTGTTTCATCATGTTGTGGCACACTAACGTTGCTTGTGAAAACGTATTAATAGACCGCCTTCATACTGATGTTTATGCTGATATTTCAGATCTTGTCTGCATCATTGTATTTCAGTAATAGAAAATATAAAGAATGATACATGAGTGTTTATTTTAGATTATATATCTTACGAAATACATTTAAAAAATGAGTGCAATATTTAAGATCAGTAGACATTCCAATATTTCTTACGATTTAAACTGTTCTGAATTGTTTAGTGTTTTTAAAAATTCGGGCTTTAGTAATTACTTTAAACAGATGTAATTTTCATTTCATAGATGGTAATTTCATTGTCACAATTTTCAAACTAGAAGATTCTTATCAAAATAATGTTACGTACAAATCATGGCTGTAGATTACTCCAAGAGATTTTAAAAAGAATTAAGGATATTCTGCTTCAAATTAGTTTGAATTAAGTTACATATTTCTCAAGATATGATGCCCTATTGAACACTTAAGTGCTCGTCGGAAGCAATATATCTGCATTACAGTATTGAGTTATTGTAGGTTACGATAGGAGAATGCACAAATACATGAACGTGTTTATGATATTTGATCAAAACCGATAGGTTATTTCGTCTTGCCTTTCTCATAACGAATTAAGTCAAGTTTTTAAAAGCACACAAAAAATCAATTAATCTTAGTTCACTCACTTCCGCACAGCTCGTGCGTAAAATTTGGACTCTTGGAGAAATTACGAAAAATACTGGGCTACCGCAAGGTCAAATGAAGAGAAAACAAAAACTGCGATATTTGTCTATGTGAAATGCACACGAGTTTCAGGGAATAACAGTATTGTAAACTTCCCGGTAAAGTAAATTAAAATTGTAATTGGTATACGAAAAAGTCATGAAAAACTAAATATTGTTCTTAATACTGAAAAATTTGAATAATATATTTCAAATGTTCTCATTTTCATTTGCTTCACATCGATGTTACTCTTTTCGTGGGAGAAGTGCCAGCTCCTGCTAGTTGTTTCATGCTCGCACTACAATCAAAACGTTTCCTGGAACAATATGATTTCCTAGAACAGATGTACAAAATTAAGGTTTTAGATTGCTTCGTTTGAACAACCGTGGAACATACGAGTATTAAAACTGCCACGTAGATTTTACATTCGCGGCTTTCTCCGTTATTTATATACCGTGTAAAATGATGGTATATATCCCACACTACATAACATTAAGTTGACTGATTAGTAATTTTCAAAAAAAATACAAAGGCAAACGATCCTGATATATTGTCTTGATACTCCAAATACTCTTCACGTCTCACTTTTATGAGGCAGAACGTAAATTTATCATTGAAGGTATTAATTAAATCAATTTATTCATTTTTTCAGGTTTTATTTTCGATTTCTTTCAAGCATTCACCTATCACGCCAACGTAATGAAGCACAAGCAAAGGCATGCCCAACTATCCGCAGAGGAGCGCGGGCGGTCGCGGCGGTTCGCGCCTGATCTCCGACTTAGGAGGGGACTCATCGCGAGAAGAGAGGGCGCGAGTGAATGGAGTCGAGTGGACTTCACAACAGTTTGGCGCACAGCTCGTGCGACGCGAACTCATTCACAAGTTTCCAAGGAGAAGTACCTGCGAACTGGGCTCACGAAAGCGTTGGTATTTCATTGTATCATTTATTAAATTGTACATTTTTGACCAATTTACGTGTTAACACAAAACGTACAGATTTTATATTATAATACTTGTTCGTGATAAGGAAATAGTCTAACCGGCTAAGGCAATAAAAAGACTAAATAAAGTAAAACGTTTGAAAAAAACAATTGCAAACAATTGCAGTTCAAACAATTGCAGTTCTTCATTATGATGTTGTTTTATGTAATGAATAAAACTACTTGTGATGAATAGGTATCTTAATTAATCTATTTATCGTAATAAGGTACAACACTGACCTCTTTATTTTTTATTGTTGCACTTTTATAATTTAGAGTCAGGAGCATATTCCTCGTCACGATGAGTGTTCTGTTGAAAATCCCATTTTCTCACTTATTTTGATTGAATTACTTAATATCTAAATCGCTTGTTTCAACAACCGTTATTGTACACGGAGGTTTCAGAATATTACCATGAGCATACTCTTTTCACAATATTCAGGAGGAGAGTACATGGTATGAAATTATTTTGAATTTTAATGATATTCAGTGAAAAGTGGTATCTGTATTAAATGTTGCCTCATAAGCATATGGGTGTATTCGATTATAATGTCAAAATATAATTTTAAGGTGTTGATTGATTTTAGGAATTCTCATTTGCACATGTAATTGACACGTTCACTCCTCAGCCCCTCCCATTCTTTCTTGGCTTCCTTCTTCACAAGCCATACCATGTATGAATAGCCGCACCCTATACAACTACTACATGTTTGACAGACATGTTTGTCATTCAGCTGAACACGTCCTGAGAAGAGATGAAAATAAAAATTACAAATGGTGACATTCACACAACCTTCATTTAAACATTATTGAATATAATCAAAGTTGTATTCATATTATATTAAAATAAGAAAAAGGCATTCGTCATAATTTTTGTAAGAGGCGAATGAAAGTAGAGCAAAATTTCTTAAAAAAATTTAAAAGGATGACTTCAATGATGAAAGTACAATTAAAATCTCAACAAAAATTAAACACTCAACCGACTCAAAGAAACGCCTCTTCAAATCGAAAGGTTAGGATGCTTTCACTTTTTCTCTTGATATTGGCTTGTTAAAATGTTATTCGATGGTGGTGTTATACCTTTTATACTTCAATTTCTTACTTCTAATATTTCAATCTACTATACCTTTAACCACTCATTTGCAAAATGCGTATGAGAAAAACAAAACAGATGTTTGTTTTGTTTTTCAAAAGCAGATGTTGATTTTGTTCAGTTTCCCTGATCCATTGAGCAAATGCTGAGATGGCCCCTTGTTTTGCTTCTGGACGTAAATGTAGCTTCACTGTGCGCACGTTTTGTTGAGCACTCCTTTTGCTTGTAGTTCATTTACACGTTGAAATTGATTTTCTATAACTCGGGAGCAAACATTTTTTCAAATATTTTTATTTTTCTAAAATAATTATTTTCTAAATTCATTTTTTCGTTTTCTGTTTTCGTTTTTTTTAAATTCTGGCCCACAAGAAAATGTGCGCAGGTAAATCTCTTCCCCACACGTCATATACAGTTGTTTACAGTTTTTTTGACAAATAAATAAATAAATGTTGTAAATGGAAGTCTTTGTGCCTTTGACCATTGTTTGTGAGTGCCAACCATAGTTCACACCACACACGTACCAATATTTTTATGCTAATACACATTTTGCAAAAGAATGATTACATGTACAACAGGTCAAAGGCGTAATACTTCGCTGTTCTCCCTGTTCACATTCAATTTGAGAGGTGTCGATTTGGAACATTTTGCGGAAGGTGCCCACGCGTTCCCGATTCCGCCGCCGCTCCGCTGTGCGTATATGGATCGGCCACTGCCCCCCGCCCACGCCGCCTCCGCCCCAGTGCGTCCGAGGCCTTGACTCGGTCCCCAGGAAGCACCGTCGCCACGTCACCGACCCGCGCGTAATTGTATTTATTCGAGCAGGATAATCCCACAAGCGGCCGCCGCCCCCCCGCCCCCGCCCCCCCCCACCTCTGAATTTACGAAGCCGCTCCGTGCAGTAATGGGCGACGTACAAGAACACAATTTTGTTTCATTCAGCTTACCAGTATGTTCGTCTGCCTCGAGATTTGTTTTTGTAATAAAAAAGATTTAATGGTTATTCCGTTAGTGAGTCACAGTCATTGTGAACCGCATCGACCCGCGTTGCGATTGGTTCTGGGCGGAGTATAAAGAGAACTAAATGTGGGAAATTTAATACGTCGTAACTCCGGCGCTAGGACAATGCTCGAAACACGCGTGTAACGCTGAGTTATGAAGAAAGGAGTGCAAATTAAAGTTTGAAATTAAATTTGTTTTATCATAAATATGGCCGATGCAGCATGCGGAGGTCGTGAAGCCCCGGGCGCTGCGGTAGGTACGTGCAACAATGGCGGTTACGAGTACCATATCCTCCCACAAGAAACGCGTCACGCGGCGGCTGGGTGTCTGGCAAACGTTCATCCACTCGTTACTTAATATTTTCAATGTCAGTGCTGTCAGGAATCAGACGGTTCGTTGTGCTCGTTTGCCAGATGATGTGTTTTGAATTGAAGGATACTTGTTTCCTTTTATGACGGGTACAGTTTGTTTATCGATTTATCGTCGAGAGCTGGTTTTATTGCAGTACTGAAAAGATCTTTTGTGTCCTTGGATTAGTGTAATGAAATTTCCAATTTATTAAACGTAGAGTGCACATTACTTCTTCTCTAGAAAACTAGATGCAATATTCAAATCGATTGTGGATCATGTACCATAGGACACTCCATATTAGTGTGTATCGTCGTCTCACAGGTCAATTGCTTTAGGTCACATGTGTAACATGCGTTTCAAATTGTTGCTATGCTGCATTTCTACAAGGTTGCCGAGAGGTGACTCATAATTTCTTGGAGAGTTCGCATTGGGCTTGTATAGTTTTTATTCTATTTTGAGAACATAACATTAAAAATCCATAAATGAAGCGGAAAATATACGGATCTCACTTATATCGTCTTCTATTCATAAATAAATTATCATTGATAAGCAGGAAAACTATTTTTTCACACACTTATACATAGATATTAGAAAATCTGTAATGAGGTCGTGCTTTCCTTTCATTTTTTTATCCCTTCGCAGCCTTCTGTGTTGGCAACGCGATTCTCTCGTGAAAATGATGATTTACAAGTCTCCACCTCCCCACGTTTACGCCGTCACGAACCCCACGACCTCGACAGCAAACGTTATAATCAGCCTTTTCACAAGCAATACATCCACGGATAAATTAAACAAGTCTCTCAATCTTTGAGAGAGGGGATCTTCTCTTTAGCTGCGCACACAGGGTTAATTTCCACTTTCAGTTGGACAAAATTGTATAAATAGCTAAAATGAAGTCGCAAATCAACGATGCCAAAATTATTTTCAAAATAATTAAAAAATAAGTTTCTCGACGGTTTAGGGAAACTGTCTTAAATTTTTGTCAAATGGTTAATAACACCACTAAAAGTATTTGAAATCAATCAAGAAAAGATCGAAAAATAAGCAATAACATGTTTGCATTATTATATTTGTTCATAGTAATTCTTTTACAAATTATTGGAAAATGAAAGAATCGCTAGTTTAAACACACCAAATTTGCAAATCAGATCCCAAAACAACCATTTTACCTTCTTTTTTGTTTACCATTTGTTCCATTTTACCTTATTTTTATGGAGAAAACATTTAAAATCTTAAAAAAACATGAAGTTTGTCCCGTAATAAACGATCATTCAGACCAGAGCGGTGAGTGAAAGAGAGTAGCGGTGCCGCAGCGCAATGTTTCCTTCGCTACAACGGCGGCCTGCGATGAAGAGGCGGCGGGCTCGGCGTTCAGGGCGTTCCCAGGGGGAAGGGTCAAGGCAGACACGTGCAGATCCAGACCCCGCACCGCGCCGCGCCGCGCCGCAGTCGCCTCCGCCCTCTACTTCCGCGCGATCGCCAGATAGGACGCGCGCATCCACGCGGCAGCGCCTCCCGTACCCACGCCCGCGACCCAGCGACGCACAGCGGTGCAGGCCGAATGGAAACGCGTGTCCACATGTATAATAATGTAATGTTATTGTTGTTTCCACGTAATTGGTGGCAAGCGGGGACCGTGCTGCGGTAGCAAATGTAGGTTACTGCGCTTGGCCCCTTCTCTTGTATTGGCTTCGCTTAATATTTCGCGTTTGTTTTCCCATTCAAGTAGACTCAAAATTTCCCTGTGGGACGGAGGCAGGTTCATAAGCGGCTAGCTTTTATCCCTCACAGCATACTGCATCAATATGAAGAACAACAACAATAACAACAAAAGAAAAAGTAACTATGTACTCAAGACGTCGGATGCAATTCCTCGTTTTGCTCTATCTTCCCAACATAGGAATGTATTCTTCCGGTAGTTGATATCTCAGAAATGTCAGATTTTTATAAGAAATGTTTCTTATATGTTAGGAAATTGAGTGGGGTGCTGATGTTTTCTGTAAAAAGCAATTTGCTAGAGGGAATTTTGGAAGAGATAGGTAAACTGCAAGAGATAAGTATCATCTACAATATAATTTTAATATTTTTATGTAATATATATATTTCTGAATTATATAATAAAGATAGACACATAGAAGCTGATTGAAAAGCAAACTACTGAAGTTGCAGTACTAATGTAATTTTTCTGTTACAATTAAGTAAAAGCAAGGAAACCACTTTCCTTTTCCGTTTGACATTGATAGAATTGATATTCTATCAATGTCAAACGTGCAGCCGAATCAACAGTTCCGCCGAGGCTTGACGTTAATGTAACATGTTAGAATCAGTGGTTATAAAACCCAGAGGTATATATAGAAGAAGGCATTCGCCGTTGGCAGAAAGGTTCCCGAATATCTTGTACTTCACAAATCATGGTGAGAGAGATTCTCAATATCCTTCTCCAAGGTGGAAATGAGGCAAGATCCGTAGTCGTGAATATTGACTATTCTCAGAGTTTAATTGTAGTACAATTCTTGTATTATAACTTTTTCGTGTTCTCTGTATGATAGGAGGACCAAGATGTTCCATAGTATCACGAAACAATGTCGAGGAATTTCCACACCAACATTAGGATACACGTTGTTGCAACAACCAGTGCTATCCACCTAAGCAAAACCAGTGTTGTTCACCAACAACACTGGTTTAGAACTCGATGGAAGACTCATATTCACTTCTAATTTCACTCATTAGTTTTCTGCTGGCCTTCTTCGACGTACTGCTCAAGTGAAATATTAATAAATATGTGATGCAATGAGAAGCAATGTATACAAAAAACCATCGTCATTACGTATTACCTTACGAGATAGATATTTCAAATTACAATTATTTGAAAATTACCATGTCTGGAAGAGACGAATGAGGACTTTCTATCTCATCATCCACATTTCCTCATAATTCTGTTCAATATTTTCTTTGTCTCTGACTTCTGGACATTTCTTTGACAAACCTTTCTGAACTTTTCCACTACCGCCTGCTTAAAAGCTTAAATACCGGTGCAGAAAATATTGCTTTCCCTTAAACCCCTCACGCAGTCGGTGTTGTTTCCAGGTGTCTAAACAGATTTGCTCAACATATTTATTCAGCCGGAGGCAATAATTAATTGGGCACGTTTATTTCTTTTTCATAATTATCGTGCGCAGATGCAAGATTCATGAGCGAGCACGGCTCCGCCCGCTTCCTTGGCCGATGCCGCCCGCGTGCACCGCCCCGACGCAGACGCCCAGCGAGATACCTCGACGCTCCGCGACGGCGAATCGCCAGTGGGAGCTACTAATTGATGTGGAGGCGAGGGTTTAGCGTACTGCCGGCGTACATGGTTAAAGCGCTCTGCTTGATCAGGTTTTGTAAGACCTGAAGGCATACTATCTTTATTACCCCGATAATAATTGCTATATACGTATTAGTTTGAAGATTTTGTTGAGATGAATTATTGCAAGTATAAAAAAAATAAACATTATTAAAGGGTATATGAAAATTAGTGGAACGAAGTTGAGGACTTATTATTACCATCTGGGAGCGTGTGCTAGCGTAAACTCCATTTTTCGAACATGTAAAATAAGAATGTACAATCCATGTGTATCCAGTAAAGAATCTACTGAACATATTTCTATTCCGGCATATAAGATGACATCACGAAACTTAAGAATTACTTATATTATTAGCTAGGACTAAGTATGGGTAAGCTTGAAAACATTAATATTACTACATTTTGTACATTTTTATTTCAATTTTAGTAGCTTATCGTAATGATTACGGCTCGTATGATACTAATAAAGGCACAATAATTTGTTTCATAGTACCCTATTTGTCTCCAAGTTTCTGGTGTAACCATTGTCTTGTTCGTGTAACTCTTATATAATTACAATAATAAATGTATTCCAGAGAAAATAATTAATAACTTTTTTAATTTTATATCTTACATACTTTTGTTATACATTGGTCATATTCAAGTATATTTATGTATTCTGCTTCTATTAACGAATGTAATTTTACACCTGAGAATGCAGTTGTTCATGATTCCATGCTCTGTTCTCTGATCTTTACTTAATGTAGAAGGATATTTTAACCCTATGTGATTGTCAAGTAACTGTGCCAGATTTTCACTCTATCCAAATAGGTTCTGGCATGAATGTCAGAGTGCGTTTATGTAGTTACTCGAATCGACTACAATCAGTGTTTGATTTATAAAAAATTAGATCCCGGAACGCGCCTCAAATTATTCATTAATTTAATAGAAATATTTAGATATTTATTATCTAATTTAATAATTATTCCCGAGGGTACCGAAACGCCGTTCCGTCGCGTTCCTCCAGAAATCAAGCCCTAACTACAATAAACCACCTTTGTTGGCGCAATGTCGCGGGGAACGTAAAAGTGCGCACGCACATCACAATGTGAAGTAACCTCTTGTTTACTCTTCCTTTCACGTACGCTCACCAAGCGTCCATCACCTATGTGGACAGGATGATGATCCCTCGGCGAGGAAGTCGTGTGGGGAGGTTCTTCTCACCCGAACGCCGTCTTCGCGTCAAGGCGCCGTCGTCGCTGATTCATGGCGCAAGGGACGATGAAAGCGAGTGTGCACAATGGGTCCAAATGGTACGGAATGCAAGGAAAGTTTTTTTATGTAGTTTCGAATAAAATTGTATTGTGAACCTTAATTTTAAAAATAGAATCCTGCGCAAGAGCGTAAAAATCTCCGGGAACCTCCGATGCGAATTTTAAGAACGATTCCAGAAAAAAACACCGTAAAAAATGAGTACAGAAAGCGCTTAGAATCTTCAAGGTATTTTGAAGCAAATAGTTCATCCAATAATAACAGAAACGTGTGCAAATAAATGGATATTTTCTGTTTTTTCGTAACTTTTTTCTAGTTATATAATTTTCGTGAGAGAAATGTCCATATGGCACTTGGACAAACCATTTACTTACAAAAAAATTCTAATGAATTTTGTCTTCTTTTAAAATTCATTTTCACGTAAGTTTAGTCAAAAATACCGTTTTCTTTTACAGACTACTATTTTTCTTAACATTTTATCTTCCATAATCGCACAATTTCATCATGAAATTAACATTTCGATCTCGCAATGAATTGAGCATTGAATTTTCCTCCAAAAGCTTAGATCAGTGGTGTCAAGGTCTTCTACTGGTGGTGGGTGGCAGGCGTCGTGGAAGCATAACATGCCACGAGCTTCTCTGAGACACTAGCGTCGGAAACGGAACTATTACGAGTCGTAGTAACCCCACCATTTTACTATAGCGATGGCGTTGTCTCTGGAGGCAGGGGTAATGAACTGCGTGGAGGAGCGATTTCGTCGTGGCACTCGTGCCACGGACTCCTGCTCGTGGCACCGACCTTGACAACACTGCCTTAGATAATGTAATGCAACCGATTTTAACCTCTTTTCTTTTTTCTTGTTTTTCTTGCACTGCTCGTTTATTTTTGCTTTTTATTCATTCGTTGCAGATGCACTTTTGGAACTTGCGACATTTTCCTTTTCATTGCAGATGTACTTTGGAAACACTGTGCTGCGGCGCGCGCTGCCTGACCCCGTCCGCGCTTGAAAGATACACCCAAATTATACGTGGCGGGCGCTCGCGTTGCGGCGGGGGCCGCGCCGCGATTTATCGCGTGCTTTCTGGAGCGGAAAGGTCGCGCTGCCAATCCTGCGCCACCGCGCAGCGCCGCGGTCGCGCGCCCGCGCCCGCGTCCTCCAACCGACGAAGGCTCCGTCGCACGAGGCGAGGACATGGGCTGGAGTTGTCGCTCGCGGCGGTGCGAAGAGGAACGATGGTGTTGTGTTAGCGTTGAAGTCCGTGAGATAAATGCGTATTATACTGCGCGTTTTCCTAACTTTGTCCCTCAAGATCTGTCTTCATGATGGATTATGTCACGGTATTTCGCGACGTTTTTCAGGCTTCCCGCCAGATATCGCATGATCGCGACCGTATCAAGCAGTGCTTGTAATTGTGAATTGTCCTGGATGGCCGAGGTGGTTAGAGCCTGTACCGACTTGGGTCTTTAGGGTCGCGGGTTCGAGACCCGCCGTGGGCATGGTTGTTTTTCCCTCGTCTTTCATGTATTTGTGTTGTCGCGAAAGGCCTCGTGAGTCTGTTGATCACAGACCGAGGAGCCTACAAGTGTGTCTAGTGTAAAGGTTAATATGAAGGATTTAGTGGTTACCCGACGCAGATAGTCGAAATCCTCATCCCCTGGAGCTGGAAAAAGCTCCGGAAGAAAAACATAGTTGTGAACTGTCTCCTCCTGGTTGTCAGTTGCTTGCATTGGCGTCTAGCGACACTAATGGTTATCTTTTGCCGTTTATCCCAGATGGAAACAAGTCATGAGGTATCGCTTGAGGCGGTCTAGAGAAGTATTGTATTGTTGTGTTAGCATTACGATCATAAGAAACTGACCCATTTATAAACCATATAACAACCGTTCGTTGCTGACTGAGCTCACTGACATAGCGATCTCCACTAGCCCGTACGATACGAAATGAGGAGATCGACTTCGGGATAAGAGCGGTTTGGATGAAAGTTATAGTATTATTTCATGCCATGTTTTTGGGAAACAAATCATTTGTGACCATGTGTTGAGGGTTTCACCATTCATGGCCAGTATGAACATGTAGTCGATTATACTAGTGCTCGCCATTTGTAATTCATCCCAGAAGAAGCGAGGGCATGGGGTTCTTAAATACGTGTTGCTCGTGACGATGTGAAGTAGATATGTTGTGTTCTATTAAGATCATGGTAGGCCGTGACTGTTGTGGCCCCTTGAAAACTGAGCCGTTTTGTACTCCATCTAGCGGCCGTCATTGGCTGGCATCAACATCTAATCGCCTACATAAGAAGCCGCTACTTATCGTTCATCGCAGCCACTTGTTGTCCACTTGATGTCGACAAGTATTTCTCACATTAATTCAGAGCGACATTTGAATGAAAATGCTCTATAGCAGACCTGCACAGCATTTTGCACTTTCACTGACCTCAGGAGCTGCGTGCGGGCAACTCGGGTGCAAATGAGAAAATCGATGAAAGGTGGGGATGAGACCCAATCTAGGAGTGGGGTCCACCAATCAGAATGCGCAATTCGAAAGATAGCGCATAAATTTAAAGAGCAATCGGCAAGAACATGACGGTCATATACAGTTCAAGTAATATAGTCTTTTGTATTATATTGCAAATGTTTGTTCTCGATATATGACAGGGCGAAATTTGAAACTACAACGAATTATACATATTAGATTTCGACACCAAGTATTATAATTGCTTGTAGGGCTTATAATGTAATTCGCTTTGCTACGATGTAATCACGAATTTAGTGTTGTGCTAACACAAAATTGTGATACTGAATTGTTTTTGTTTGATGATGACATCAATAAACTATTTTTTATTAACTATGTTTAATTGAATAAGACGGTTCTCTCAAAGCAAAAACATATTGTTCTTAAAAAAATCATGATTATTTTCTGTTCTAATTTCTGACAAGAGTGTAGAGTCGTTTACGAGATCATATTGTCACGCACATCACGCCTTCCCGGCGGCGTGGGAGCGCCGGAAATCCGTGAGGGCGGCCCGGGCCTAGCTCAGTCAGTCAATTTAGTTACCTTTCTGAAAATAGGCGGTGATGGAAGGAACTGCCAGGTGCAATATAATGACAATACCAATTTGAGTGACTGGTAACACAATAGAAAGTTTATTTCCGCCTAATGATAGGCCGGAGAAGTTACATAAGGAATTATAGAAGAAATGCCCTGCCTAGTGAGCTCTGGTTAGGAACAAAATCTTCAATCTAAGAGAAAAGAAAAAAATTCACAATGAAATTATTCTACTGATTACATAAAGGAAACGATCATTCGCCCTCTGAACTGGCGATTACGTGCCTCAGCGCGGCACCGCAATTCACAGAAAAAGTCTTTGTACGGTCGTTGACCAAATACAATGCCTGATAATGACGGTGCTGAACAGGCGTCAAATGGCACCGGTGGCAGCTGGTCGCGGCGACGGCGGCGGGTCGACCTTCCAAGGCCGAAGGGACGCTCGCCAGCGGGTGTCCACAACAACAGGGCGGTGTCGGCACGGCGGCGGCGGCGGCGGCTGGTTGCGACGGCGGCGGTGCTTTGTTGGCTCAAATCACGAGCGATCACGTTTCTCACGCACAATGTCACACAGCGCGATCTGAGAGTTCCAATAAGCTCTATGCGAGCACAAATCTCGGAGAGTATCTGTCAAATAGCCAGTGGTGGCAGAGTTCAAAAAATGATACTCGGAAAGAGTTTCTCCCGGCTACCGAGATTAAGCAAGGCAGAATTGGATTGCACGGGGCAATCCCAAATCGCTCCCCAGAGCACGCGATGCCCGAGGTACCTCGACCTCCCTCCTCAGCTCTCGTCACCCAAGTCTTTCTCGTACCCTCACTTTGTGTGCTGTTCCTCTGTTCCCCCCCCAAATTTTTGCAGATATTTCGAAATCATCCCTTCCCCACAGAATTCTACCCCTGATTGTTTGTGTGTGATGGCGTCTTAACTCTTTTTTTAGCCAACCAGCTCCGGCGATTCTGGGAATTTTCCTTACTCTGTCTCATTCCAAAAGCCCTC
Organism: Acheta domesticus; assembly: GCA_031308135.1. NCBI lineage: Eukaryota > Metazoa > Arthropoda > Insecta > Orthoptera > Gryllidae > Acheta > Acheta domesticus. Next base: position 94,678,849 of record JAHLJT010000631.1, on the reverse strand, counting down.
TTCGTTTATCGACGAAAGTAGGTCAAGAATGGTGCGAGACATGATCGTTGTACCCCCGAAGGTTGCAGTGAATTACAGCTTTGAGCTTCCCAGCGCGAGTGACAGCCAAAAAACCGTGATGGGCACGCGCCGCAAATCTATTCAAATGGTTTCGGGGGCCTACGAGATCCCGAACAAAAGGGTCTTCCCTCGCTCCCTAGCATCATAAAACACAGGGGGAAGCGGTTGTCACGTGCTCGCGGGCGGGGACCGGCGTCAGCGTGGCGCGGTAGCTTCTCTCCACGCACTAGCCTTCTGCATCGGCATTTTATTTATGAAAATAATTTGCAGTAAAAAATAGCGTACCGCTACAATATAAAAATATAAAGCCCTTTGCATTCTATTTAACCAATACCCATGATTATCTTATGATTGTCCGTAACATATCGTGACAGAAGTTTGCTCGTTGATCTCTTTTATTCAGTTTCATAATGGGGAAAAATGGTCGCAAATGTGCTATTAAACATTACCCTTCTTGGAATTGCCACATATTTTATTTTTATGTCAATCTTGATGTGAGAGATTGCTCTCATGATTTTGTTCATTTTTCTATGATTTGGAGATTATACCATTGCTGGTGAACAATCAATTATTAAATTGCAATTTTGTGTTAGAATTAAATAATATTTTTCTCTTTTATAAGCATATATTTTAAAGCTATTCCTTTAAAATAATGCTTAAGAGTCATAATGAGCATGTTATTTTTCTTTAAAAAATAGAAAATGAAAATACATACAGTGGTGGAAACAAAGGTTTATATACAGCAGTGCACAGAACGTAAACATCGTATTATGACCCTGGCAACTTGAAATACTTGATATAATCCATTTAAACAAATGGGCATATAATTTTGAAGCATGGATCATTGTATTAGACGCCCAAGCATTCAATCTACGCGCCGCGTCGTGCTACGTCAGACTTCTCCCCTCCCCGCAAAGCTTCCTACTCCCCACTACTTGCACTTTCGGCGATGCCACGGGCAGGCGAGCGGCTCGCAAGTGCAGAATGCCCGCGGGAGCAGGCGTTGAGCAGGTCTGCTCTATAGCGTAGAAATTTGAAGTCCACTGTTGTATTTGCGATGTTACTACTGTTACAAAGACGCTGAATGTGTGGATAACAATATATTCATCGTAATTTTATTTATGTGTTTTTTGGCAAAGTTTGAAATAGACTGACTGATGCATTTCATCTCAGACCTCGTGAGTTTGCTTCATATCAGTTATTACCAATCCGTAAGCTCAACTTCAGAATTTCAGATCATGCGTGAATTTTGAAAAGGAAGTACTGTAATACTTGTCAACGAAACGTTCTTGTGCGTTTTCATCAGCGATAGTAATGGGTGTGTCTGAGTGCTGAGGACAAGTTGTGGTCCCTAATAGAATACTGGCGCTTCGCAAATCGTAGAGTTTCAGAGTGTTGAAATCAATTAATGGACATTGACAACCGCATTGCAGTGCCAGACGCGCTTTTGCTTATCATATTTCTCATATATAATAGAAACGTAGCTCTCTCTCGGTTGAGGATTAAAATTCCATCAAATAACAGATTTAATATACAATGTAAACGACAAAATAGATTGGGAACGCCAGCGTCTCTACACCACTGTGGTCTTGCTGAGAAGACGGCATACAATAAACGTTGCTAAAATAATGCTATATCAGTATTGACTCCAGGATGTCGTATCAGTAAAATGCTGATTCACAAAGTTACACTGGAAGAAATAAATTTTCTAGTAATATGGGAGGATGTTAACTGTCAACTAATGGGTAACGTATTAACTCTGAAGGGTCAATGTAGATTCAAGAAATACAGCTCTTTCACTGTAGTCAAGCTCCTTGATTCTCTGGATAATCGAAAGCCAATAGGCAAAACAAAGAATATGATGGTGCAGCGTGGGTTTTCCATTACTTTTAAAATAAATGAAAATGCTCATTACAGTAGGCTGCTTTCTACTGGGTCGACAGGAGTACTGTGCTTTGCAATAATTCCATGAAGACAGTGTTGCAACTTTATTGACAGAAAGTTTGATCTAAATTATTTCTTTCGGTAGAAAATACCTTTAATTGGTTGAGAATTCAAATTGTATTGTGGATAAATTTAATTTAGTCTTTTATAACGTTCAAATCATTTTTAGAATTAACGTAACCGATTTCATTAATGAAGTTTCTGTTACGTTTTGGATTTTGTCAGAGATATTTTGGAAATAAATTTCACGTTAGTACTGCATATGCTGTTTGGAAGCTATGACATTACCTTGATACTTTGCTCTAGAAACGAGGAATGGTTTCCCAATTATTCAGTCACTTCAAAAACACTCTCCAGGCGAACTCTTAAGCACGTGATGTAATTTTACAGAAAATAATTCAACGTCATGCACGATTTATTCATACGATATAATTTTCACCTCATTCCCAAAAACAGTGTACAGTAGCAGCATATTGAGCAACAGAGACAAATGTTGGCGATGTCGTTAAGGAGTTGCAATGATTAAAATGTCAGTGTAATGATATCGTATGCCGTGCAGGCGTTTCTCTCCTGGTATTGAAATACCAATTCTCAGGAAATATTACATTTTAAATTCTATTACACTTGTCAAATACAAACTGCTTTCGCATATTTTAAAAGACGACAGTATGATTCATTACATTTTTTTCTATTTTCATTCTTTACTTGTGTTAAATAATACAGAAAAGGTATGCCCTATGTTTCTTTAAACATTTAAATGCACCTCTCACTACTGAAATCACTTCGAATAATAATCGCTTCCTGATTCATAAGCTCCGTGACTCGTATTGTGTTCTCGGTTTTGGTGCTCCTTCAATCGAGTTCTAATAGTTTCTCTTGACAGTTCATTTACCAATGAAATATCGCATGATGCCTGTTTACTTCGCCAGTCCATTACCGCAGCGGTGAGGACAACTTTCACTCGGAATCAATCCCACTGAAAACACACTGCGCGGCGCACGCGGCCCCGCTCGAATCGTAGGAGTTTGGGCGCAATAAAGCTCCGGTCGTTGTGGCCGCGGTCGCCTCGCCACAAAGAATGGGGTGTAAATCCAGTGCGATATTTCTCATTGACAGCGGGAGTGGTTTCCTTGCACCAAACGAGATGGCGCGATACGCAAGAGGCGCGATATAATGGCCTGAGACCAATCGTAGGAGTTACAGTGGCCGAAGCCGCAGAACTTTGCCGACACCCACACTACTCGCACGCTTCGGCGAGACAAAGTCCGTGCTTCCTTCATAAGTATTTGACTCAAGTTCTCCCAGTGTGTTGATTGCTGCTTAAATAAGATTGACAAAGTGAGGGTGTTAATATAGCGGGATGTATTTATTTTCTGTTCCTTAAAAGCTATGTACTTCATTTACAAGTTGTCAAATAGAAGTGCCCGATATATTTTAAGAGACGGGAAGGAGTGAATATAAATTCCATTAAAATTCGTCAATATTAAATATGTTTTGTCCCTTGGAATATAAAATGGCGCGATAGGCTTGTTTCGATTCGTACAGTATTTTTCATCACTTGCGCGATATTTCATCCTTCATCGTACAAATTCATTTCATTTGTTAAACTGTTACATCGATTATTCAAATTTCTAACCATGCATTTTTAACTTATATATAGAATAGTGCGACTCATAAATATCAAAGGAATATAACCAAAGCCAAAATTAAAAGCAGACATGTATTATTTTAAACAAAATTACAATGGATTCAATGTTTATTTTCTGCAATTTTAACCTACAAGAGAAGAAAGGCAAAACTTAATTGAATGTAATGAATTAATTGAAATTAATGTAAGTATCCTCTGTGTTAAGGAGAGGTCACGATATTGTAAAACACCATCGACCCAAAACTCCATAGATGTGTTACCTTTTGATGAATTACTCACCAGAATTCATCAAACATATTTAAGTCGAAAAGTATGGAATTTTCTAGTTTATTCAATGAATAAATACGGAGAGGTAATTGCAAACAGCAACACACGCGACTGACTTAGAAACGGTGTGAAGCGCGAAGCTCAGACTACAATAAACTGCACCTTATTTGTGTTGAGAGGTACGTTAGGTTAGTTTCCTCGAAAGGGGATAAACTAAACGAACGTCAAATTTACAAAAGTGGTTGGTTGTCAGTGGCGGAGAGAAAGACTTCCACATGAGTATCAGAAGTACCCTCACTTTCATATTGTCAACGACACTTAGAACGCTCCTTTTATTCCTAGGCGGCCTCGGTCGCTCCGCTGCTCGAACCATTTGCGCTCAAGTACCTGTTACATCTGATTCGGTAGTTCGAATCTCATGGAAATCATTAATGTTGTTTGTTGTTGTATGATGTTCATTTTCACCAAATTAATGTATCACCCTCTAACCTTCCCTAGCATTAATTACCTCCGTCTGTTGTGTGTGGAGGTTTAAGAATAGCTGTGCGACGTAACCAAGGGCTTAAGACAGACCGTACTAGACGCAGCGTCAGGGGCGTAACGTGGATTCCTTCCTTTAATAAAGGACTAAGCTTGATGGGCTCACTACCCCCTTTTGTATGTACAAAATCACGGAAGCAACATCGGCGCGATGGGTGGGGAGACTGGTAAATTTTCCGGTGGCTGCTGTTGGTGTAATGTCAGGAATAAATCAGGAATACAACGCATTAATGCATTGTAATTTAAATGATTGCTGCTGATCATTGGTTCAGTGGTATCCCATTCTTACTATAATTTGACGTGGGAGCAAATGTTTGCTACTGAAGTGACTTTAAATACCTTTCATCATCGTTTGTAGACAAATGTCACCCTAAAACTTGCATTACGCAATCGTCCGTATGAATCTATCTTTAATAAACTGAAGACAAACGAACATTTTATCTGAAATTTTTAAATCCGGCCAAAAATATTTCACTATTAAACGTACCTTTCTAAGGCGGTATTTGAGAATAAAGAAAACTAATCTGGGCATTGTGTATTGAATCCGAACACAACATATGACCTCTAAAGTCGCATATTTGGCTCAGTTAACATAACCTGGTATCCAACCTATAGAGTCGACAGGTACCTCAAGCAACAGAAGAACTGTCAAAGTAAAAGTGCCGACTCCAAACGTAAACAAATATTTGACACGACACGACTTCGAAAGTCTCAAGGAGAAAGGGAAAATGATACCACCTAAGTTGACAGCTGGGGAGGTGGCGATATTTCTATTCTCCACAACAGTGACAAATTCCCTTTATTAAGGATAAGTTGCTGTGTGGCGTCGGCAAGGCAAGACGGCGTGAATCATGAAGCAACAAAGAGCCGTTCTATTCCTGTAACTGTTTGACGCGCGCTGACACCTCAGGGCGTGTCCTACTCCCACCCACATTGCCAAGGCTGGGCAAGGTTTCCTATCCAATTCAGGCTTGTGCTACTGTAACTCATTACATTCGAAATGAAATAATTTATGTAGAAAAATAAAAGATCCATTGCAAAATCACAAGTCATATTATTTACATAAAAATGTTGAAGAAAAAATGCTATTGTTTACCACAGATTTATCATGAAATGTACATTGGTTGTTTGGATTTGAAGAAACTCAAGAGGGCGTAGTTCTTATTTATTCTATACCTAATTTATTGTCATCTACTGCGAATCGAAAAAATTTCAAGTTTGAATCTACAATAAAAATTAAGGATTCTTTTATAATTCGTTTCTAAGCTGAAATATTGTTCTCCAAATGTGAAATTTCGTTTTACCTACCTTTAATAAGCAATATTTCACTTTATTTATAAAAGTTCACATTAAACTCTCTAATGTTCAAAAACTGAAAGCAATAACCATATTTATAGGCCTAATTGAAATAGTTGTCCTGTTCTCACAGCGACTAGATAATTTCGTATTATGATTTCTGAAATGAAAAGACAGTCTCCTTCAACCTCCAGAAAGTAAATCCTTCATCATCAAACGTCCCACGTAACTTCTTACAATAATATTGTTTTTCTTAAACAACAATTATTCTCAAAAAGTATTATTTCTTAAAACTATTTATTCTTGAAAATAATTACGAAATAATTTGTTGTAATTTATGATCCATCTTCGTAGGTACCACCTTGTGGGAGATTTTTAAAAAGATTGATATCATCCTTGTCTCCAACATCTTTTGTCTGGTTTGGTCACCCCGACTCCGCCATTCTTTCCTTACCGCCAGTGCCCGTTTGTTTGCTGTACCACGAATTCCACGTTCGTTAGTTCTTTTGGGCGTAACGTACAGCTTGACGCCCGACCCGCCGCTCCGCTTTTGAGCGTCGTGCGTCTGATACTTATCACACCTACTACTGTACCACGATCGCGACACGTGACGTCTTCATAACAGCCGTCCGTCGCCGCGGACGCAAACGGAGCAGGAGCGACTGTGGTCGCTGCGGCAGCCTCTGCCTTGGTCCAGCAGTCACTGGGCCGAGTCGCCCCCGCGCGATAGGCATCACGCCGCGCGCCGACCCGCAGCTCGGCACCCGCTGCCCGCTCGGTGCACCAAACCTGTTCGACGGTGCGAGAGGAAGCCAGGACGCCGGACGTGGCGGCCAGCAGTATTGGTCTTTGTACTTCAAAAAACAAACAGTGATAAGGTGTGAGAATTGATTTTGGATCAGGTGTGGCTCAATGAAGACTTCGGTAAGGATGATAACGGTGACCAATCTTGAGAAGATGACTACTCTTGTTCCAGGCACCGAGCACCGTTACAATGTTTTAAGGTGCAAGATATTTTTGATTTGTTATAATTTTTATTTTATTACATCTACCATACATCCCTGGCTTTTAATTCACCTGTATCCTATCTAGTGGTTGCGGTTCCCATGCTAATATGTCATAAATATTTTAGGTTATTATTCTAGAACTTTTAATAATAACCGCCGGAGAGATGCATGAAAGATGAATAATATCCCCGGAAAAAAATCTTTCAAACTTGAATGCGTGAAAGCTATTTTAAAAGGTAAAATTTGTATCAATTTAGTGGATAATTTTATATCCAGTTTGTCCAAATATCAAGTCTTGCAGTTTTTTTCTTGCATACTGCCTAAAGAATATATTGTAATGCTCCTCCAAAAAAAACGGCAATTTTTCGACCAAAAAACTCATATTGCCAGGTCCTGGTAAAGAAAAAGTGGAGAAATCGTGTTCCTACATCTCATAAATTACTTTCTCAAACACGATTAGTAGTCAGAATTCATGTTTCGTAGTTCCTTGATACCGAAAATCTATTAATGGCAAAACGTATGTCTGTGTTTTCGTTCGTTCGACCATCCGCTTGTCCATCAGCCCGTCCGACCGTCCATCAGCATGTCTCTCTGTCCATTTTTTTCATCAGTCTGTCTCTGGGTCCATTTTTGTTCGTTGTCAATTTAGAGCCGAAACCGTACAAGCTATTTGCTTAAAAAGTGTTATTCCCCAATCGATTGGAACGAACTCGAGACCCTGCGAATTTGAAAAGAATATTTCCATTTCGGGGTAGGAGGTGGTACTTAACATGAAGTTTCAACGTTTTCAAAATGACTCCAAATATGTTTATTAACCAAGAACAACTTGAACAGTAAAGAACTCTTAAAAAAGGCGTGGGTCTGATTTGAGTCGAAATCTCTAATTTTTCGAAAATTGCAACAGTTTTTTCGTCTTCCTCCATCTACATTATTACATACATTATTGAAGATACAGATTTTTTGTAATAAAATCTGTTTTTAAAAGACGTTTTAAAATAAAGCCAAACACAATTTTTAGAAAATATGAGAAGTTTTCCCGTAATTTGCAATTTTTGTAGAAATGTAGGCAATTTTTCAAAATTTTTAAACAATTATTTTCTGAAAAAGGTTCCAGTTTCTTTTCTCCTCAAATGTATGAAAGAACTGTAAAAAAGTGATGCTGGCCTCATTTTCGGCGAAATCTCTACTTTTTCGAAAATTGAAAAAAATATCCTTTGAAAAAGTACACTAATGAAGATAAAGGTTTTTGTCTTAAATGAATTTTGTTCTAAAACATTGGATCTTTAAAACGGGTCACGTGCATATTTTTCAAAAATTAGGAGTTTTCGCGTAATATTTGCTAGAATTTAATACCTTTATATAAAAAAGAATTTTCTCATACACGGCTCCAATTTTTTCTTTAATTCTTTCCGCGTGTGCAGCAAAGTACGATAAAAAAAAATGCTGTTGGTCCCATTTTCGGCGAACTCTCTGTATTTTCAAATATTGCAAAACATTGACAATAGAAAAGTACAGTATTGGTATTAGTTTTTTAATTAAATTTGTTCTAAACAATCAGTTCTTTAAATATGGTTATGTCCATTTCTTTTAAAAGTTTTAGTAGTTTCGGGTATTTTTTATTTTACAAATTCGAATTTCCCGCACTTCTTTTGTTAGAATCTTTCAGGACTTATCACGTTGCGATACAACAATGATAATGCTGCAATAAGGCAGTCTGAAATTCTCAGAACAACTTCTCATTGCTGGGTAGTGTTTCTGGGTATATGGAACGGAGTTATAGGTTGTCGAATTTGTATTGATGTTTTAGATTCCTTCAAATTTTAATTACATTTTAGCGCCAGGACACAAATTACTGAATTATAATTTTGCCTAACCACTTTTGATACGAAAAAGTGCATACATTATTGTAAAACCACTAAACACGTATTTTCTTGTTCTCAGTATAAAAATGTTCCTCAGTCAGCCTGTTTATTAAGTGCCAATTTCCATTACTGGCAACTTACAGTGACTAACACTTTATTAGGAGTAAATTCTTTCGTTTCTTTTTTAGGGCTGGTGTCTGAAATCCTTAATCCTTTAGTGATTTCACAAGCGATTTGTACATAGAATGAAGAGTTACGATCGAGTTTTTCAGGTCGTGCTACTTAACATCGATAAGTTTAATTGATCGTGCTAAGTATCGTCGATTATGTTTATTGTGTAAAATAAATTTCTTTGGTTGGCATTATTTAAGGTTATGAAACGTCTCAAATTATGCCTAATAGAAGATGATAATCTACAATTATAAATATCCACTGTCGTCTGTCAGTCTACTTGACTTGACTTGACCTGGCGATGACATTTGATGCAATCTTATTGCTTGATGACCTTGACAAATGTACTACCTCGTGCGGGTCCTGCTTCTCTGATGGCGATCGCGGCCAGAGTGCAAATCGCCGACAGTGAATGACGAACATGACAGACATCGAGTGACATGAATGTGATCCATTGTTCATTAATTTTTTTACAAAATTATGTATCTGTATATCTTGTTAGTTCAGTGAACCACCTCCTCATATGTACATCAATGGAACTTAAGAATATTTTTTCTCCTTGCAGATTCTTCTTGAAGGCTGAGATTGAAGGATGAAAACATCATGTTATCTGTTTTCAAACAGTGTCTAATTAAAGACGACAAATATTGGGTAAGATGACGGGTGATTTATTTAGTAAACTACTGTGAAAAAGTAAAAATAGATTTAAGAAGAGGCCTTTTGAAAACTATATGTAATGAATGAGGAAGAAGTACAATCTATGAACTTTTTCTTTAACTCTGGAATCACTTCTTCGCCTCTTTTACTGAGTATAGGCGTTGATGTCATCACAGCTATTACTGTATTCAAATACAGAATGTTCGCCTCCCCTTCCATCTCGTTCAAAACAAAATCCTACTAACTTTGTCTCGTTCCAGATTAAGTACTGTAGTTGTTTCGATCTCCTTTTGCTATGTTCTTTATGATGATTCTAACCCATACAAACCTTCATAGGTTGCTTTGGGTATCGGAGACCAGGTCTGAACCAAATTACGAATTCATTACGTATCACTTTATTCGCAACAACCTGAGGGTAAACTGCTGGAAACTATTACTGAATATTTCCGTTACAAATAACGGAAGTACGATAGAGGGGGCGGAGAGAACAACATTGGTGACATAAAGTATCTAAACCTGATCTAAAATACCACCACACAACCTTTCGCGGGTTAGGATACATTGAAGGTTACCATTGCATCTGGACAATGACATGTCCAAAACAAATTATTCAGTTGTTTTTTGATAATGCTAATACAACTCTTGCATCCCCGAAAAAGGCTTAATTTAGAGACGAATCATTGATTCTATATGGTATCCTCAATAACATTTCGTTTTTTTATTTTGTAAGAAATCAATATAAATAACGTATTGATTTTATTCTTCCTTCATTACGACAATCGGCATTTTAAAATGTTTTAATTTCGTGTGAAGGTATATTCATTTAGAGACAACTGTTTTCTTTATTTAAGGTATCTCATTTAAGGTATACTCATCGTACATCCTTCCACTCTCCCAAAGTAGACCTGAAAGACAAGTAAATACGGTATCCAATAGAAGGCTTAATACAGAGCTAAATCATTGATTCTACATCGTAATCTCAATAACAACTCGTTTTTATTTTGTAAGAAATCAATATAAACAGCATCGTATTGAGATCTGTGTTCATCAAAATTAGTGTCAATCACAAATTCATTCCGCATATTAAAAATAATATTTACTGATGCAGTCTTTACTCAATTACGAAGAAAACGTCTGCGTCAAAATGTCTTAATTCGCCACAACTTTTACTTTCATCAATCCTGTGGAGATACATTTCCTATCCGGTTGGCTTCGAAAAAATCCTTCTAAACTTTAGGCAGTTCATCAAATTGACACTACCTTTCGTGGTTTCGTGTGCATGTTTGAGTACGTTCCTTCAGAAACAAGCCGAGGAACATCTCAATCCGCCGCAGATGCAGCCAGCTGCGAGCGCCTCCGAAGACAGCGCAGCCCTTAACGAGCGACTGCGTTCTTCCCGCGCTGCTGCGGTGTCCGCGCTGGAGCAAGAAACTGGCAACGGCATAGCAGCCACGGACCGCCGCACCACACCGCGCCGCGCCGCGCCGCGCCGCGCCGCGCCGTGCGGCGACGTCTCATTCCGGGAATGGACCGCTTCGCGCAAGAAATCTCGCTGGCCTCTCTTTTCCCTTATTCTCTTGCAATTCTTTGTGAGCAGTCCCATCGAACATTGTTCGAGACATTGAAGTACGAAATTGTACCTGCATTGCATTCCTTCCTTACTTTTCGTGTCTTTGCATTCATTTCTTTGCCCACTTACCTATTCACGTCTTTTTTTAAGTTATGGGTGAGAAATGAGCCTCATGAAATGAAGCAAACTATTTATCATTTCTCAAGTTTATAATTGCCAAATACCATGGTTTATTCACAAAACTTCACTGTAAATAAGTCCATGTGATTACCATTTTTGTGCCTTCTATTCGCTCACTAGTTATTTCCGATTGGAGTCTGAAAGCGCTAATTCTCGTGTAATATGAAATTTCTTAAATTGTAAAATGTGCGTGTAAAATGAAAATTCTTTCATTAAACAGATATTACAGTTACCGAGCAACTGCGTCCATTACGACAATGTTTACTGTTTTCTTGAAGCAAAATGTCAATATAGTTGTGGCATTTCCATAGTTACTCTTCGCCCCGAGATCCCCCTCAGTTCCAGAAAGCCGCTCAGCAGCAGAAATCCATCATGGGCGAGTGCATTCCTTTGGGTTCCCAGGCCGGCATCCCTATGATGGGACTCAACGGTTACGTATATGACCTGGACTATTACAGGCAAGTGAATGAGCACGACCGTAATGTTGAACTCGTAGGAGCAGATAAGAAAAAGAAAAATCTCATTAGTTATGTGTCCTTAGCCTTCGGAATTATGAATAAAAATCTAAAATTATGACTAAAACACATTCTAAAACAATTGTAACCAAAAATCTTTACAGTACTTGCAACTGAATCTTAGGTACGAAGTTAGTCAACGCAGACCAAAAAACTGACCTGAGAAGCTGAAATTTAAGAGGCTGAGGTGCTTTGGCAGTCTCAGTTCGAACGGAATTCTGTATCTCGCGGGTTTAAGCGCACCGGTTGTGGATGCGTGGTTTGCTAGCGTGTGTTGCGACATAATGGTGGCGCTCTTCCAATTACGACGTATCACCTTTCAGACCTCTTCTTCCATTTCTGGCAGACCTGGGTGGACAGAACCTTCGATTGTTTGCGCCTAATTAAGCATTACATTCACGCTGTGGGTTTGAATCCAGCCTAAAGCGTGGACATTGAATGTTGGGTCATGATGTGAATTTAATTGCATTACTTACAAATTTAATTCCTCCTTAATTCCTACTCCTTCTGCGAAAAGTTGCGTGATCGGGGATGAGATCAGGTGCGCGGCATACAGATCTATCATACAGGGCTATCGTCGACTAGATGTGTCCTGGCTGATATCTTAAGCTGGACGGCGCGTACCCAATAGTCTATGTAGTAAGGCCGATATGGCCTCACGAGTTACATTGGCATGGTGGATGCACTGGATACCGTGGTGGCCCCACCTGAAGAAAAGACATTGACTGCTTGGTGATATAGTAATTATGAAATATTAATAATGTATCACGATCATTTCCAGAATAAAGTCCAAAAAAGAAACCCAATGAAACCATACACACGTGCTGTATTCTCACACATAAGTCAAAAACCTTTTTTGGTGAATGTCGAAAAACCGATTGCCCTGACGCTATTAGTGATAGGAATGAATTATTTCCTTCGATGAATGAACATTGTGTATTAAAGAATGTTCAGACTTGTGACAGTAGGTATACGATCTGGGTGTGCGATGATAAAATGAACAGTGAATGCAAGGGATGTTGCGGAACGTGCTGCTCTGTCATCGAGTCTTTTTTGTTTGAATGCAATGGGAGAGTGGGGAGCGGCGAGATAAGTTTAGAATGATTGTTAAGGGGATCAGTGCATGGCGAGTCAGATGTTCGGAATAATTGCCATCAGAGAGCTCTGCGAGGCGAATTGTTTTCAATGAATGCTATGAGAGGGAGCGGTGCGCAGTGAGTTAAGATGTTTAGATCGAATGTTGGAAAGGAGCAGTGCATAGCGAGTGGGATCTTCTGAATGAATGCAATAGGAGAGTTGTGCGCGGCCAGTTGTGTTCAATGAGTGCTATGGAAGAGCGATGCGTAGCGAATGAAGATGTTTTGAACGTATGCAAATTGTGCTCGGCGAATTAAGAAGTTTAGAATAAACGCAACAAGGGGGCGGCGCGTGGCGAGCGCGCGTGTGTGTGCGTGCGCGTGCGCAGGGAGGACGGCAGCCAGTACTTCTGGCGCTGCCACGAGCGCGCGCGCTGCAACGCGGCGGCGGTGACGGGCGGGGAGCTGCGCCGGCCCGTGCTGCTGTGGGACGGCTCGGGCCGCCATCTGCACGCGCCCGACCGCGCGCGCGTGGGCGCGCTGGCGTTCGCGTGCGGGCTGCGCGCGCGCGCTCGCCGCCAGCCCTTCGACGACGCCCTGGCGCTGCTGCGCGCCGCCGTCGCCACGCTCAGCGACCCGCGCGTGCTGCAGCGCGTGCTGCCGCACCTGCCCGCCATGGCGGCCGCCGTCGCCGCCGAGCAGGCGCGCTGCCGCCGCCGCCTCGCGCTCGCCGCCAAGAAGAACCACGCCGCGCAGCTCGACGACGACCTCTGACCCGCCCCGCGCCCCGCGCCCGGCCCAGCCCCGCGGTGCGCTCGGAGCGCTAGGGCCGGGCTCTGACGAGGCGAGAGACTTGCTTATGTTGCTGCATTGTTTGTAATATCGCACCGTGCAATAAAAAGTGCATAATTCTTTTTTATAAAGTTTACCTCCCGCTTGAAACTCGTGCGTAGGAAGTAGCAGTACGAATCCCTATAAACCAATGCACACTCTTCCTTTCGTCGAAATATTTCGGAGTTTTAGAGAACGCGCGCATGCGCTATGTGGCTTCTTGATCCTCAGTAACATCGCTCATAAGTGTGTTTGCTAAAACTCCGGAATCGTGTATTAAAAGGAAGCGTGTTAATCCAGTCTTTTAGAACATGAACTCAAACGTTTTAGGTTTTTTGGAGGCGTGCTTTAAAGTTTTGAGGACGAAAATGGCCATGTCTGTCAGTTATACCCATAGGAAACACTTAAATTATACCAGACACGCAATTAATAATTGACATACAATATTAAGTACTCGTAAAACCCCACAGAGTTATGATGGGCTGCCCTTGCAGCTCCCTGTACAAAGACCAAGTACCGCACGCGATCTTACCTTCCCATTATTTTCCCTTCCCAACCTCGGATAACAATGTCCATAACAGTGCCATACCACATATCAGAAATTCAATAAATAAAAACAATGAATTCACCGCAGATCCAAAATGTTTGTTACACTATGCGCTCAACTAAATAATTCGACTCCTGATAAACACATTCGTATTTTCAACCCCGTCGGCCATGGACTGAATTCCAAACCGGCACTCTAAGGCATTAGATAACACTGTGTACGCACACTACCCATCTAATCAGGAGACTACGTCCATGGTGAGAAATAGGCAATGCACTTCAGTGACAGACAACACATAGACTTGGAAAGTAATAGTAGGCCCTATAAGCATTCAAACACGATACCCTAACTGCAAAATATATCTACCTCCTTTTGTTATGTAAAACCGGAATGTTTTTAAAAAAAGCTGATCTTACTTTTTTCTTAACCTTAATGCTTTCTTGGGCCTTGGATTCATTAAGTCATATAGGACCCTGAGCCTTCCCACATCTTCATTATTGCTTAACACGTTGTAATAAAGCTTTCTAAGGAACAAAATTATTTCAAGACAAAATCTGAAATGATTTGGCAGGCAGACCTACTGAGACTAGCAAGAGTCAACAGGATAACTATCGTATATCCTCCCTCCCATATCATCGAACGTTTTTGTTGAGCAAGATTTGCAAGAATTGTTACTATATTGCTACAATAAGAATACACATAAAACAGAACAGAATACGTATAAAAAGTGAAAAACTTTGAGTGCATAATATTTTGTTCAGTTTCGTCTTATGCTTTTTTTTTTCTTTTAACCTGATATTTGTTTCTGTCAAAGTATTTCAACTACGACGTTACTCACCGGCTGAGTTCAGCATCGCCTGACTCTGCGGTGACTTAGACCGGGAGGTCCTAGGTTTCAGTTCCCGACGGTGGCGAGTTTTCGACAGTAGTTACATACTTATGCCGAATTCAAACGCTGCCTGGAGTAGAATTCTAGCAGCCGGGTAGAATCGACTAGATGGGTAATTTACTGTGGCTTCTCCGATCAATTTTGCAGCTGTACCATAGCAATTGGTCAATAGACCGGGCACGATATTTCCTTTCTCTTCCTTCTCATATTTTCTACTCACACACTCACAGGCACTCCACTACCATACATGTCGGGAAGACCAGTCGGGAGCTTAGATCTTGTCCCAGCTGGAGCGGTGCACTGGAGGGAGAAATCGCTGCATGCTGATGTTTAGGTTGGCGCCGGGTCTCACCAACTACAGGGACTATCAACTCCTTCCAGGATAAAACGTAACGGGACTGATTACCATTGTATTTGACGTGCTAGGAAACGTCAATCAATGAGTTTACTCGAACCGCCGTGCCAAACATACAAAAGAACAACGCCTGTTTAATGAAGTGAAAGCTGACAATGCGGAAACTCCGTGCCTTCCTCAACGCAAATCCTCCTCGCCCGCGGACAGAAGGAGCGTCGGAGGCCATGGCGAGGTGAGCCCGGCTGACTCGGCCGTACGGCGCGGCGCGCAAAAAGCAACGGGCGCCCCGCCGCCACATCACCTCAAGCGTCAGCTCAAGGCGAACGGAAGGCAGGGGGCGCCCTTTAAAGGTCATTCAATTACGACCACGAGTTACGCGAATCGAATTCTTCTCGCAATATTGGCATTAACGAACTGCCCGCCGAACGGGTAATTCGTACTTGTCGGTTACGAAGATTCGTATAACGCACGCCGGGTCGTGTCGAACAGGTTTAATGGAGAACGATTCTTCTTGCGGGAGAAGGAATTAGCATGGCGGCGGAGCTCCGCACGCAACGTATGTTTGTGAGCGATGGCGATGTTGCGCTCGCAATACGTGTACTCGCGAGCTGCAATGGAATGAGAAGTTGCCGACGTGCGCCCTGAAAATGGAATAATTGGGTGCTGCCAGTCGGCGGCCACTTTGAGCGCCACTTCGCCGAAGCAAGGGATGTGCTGAAGATGTTAAAAGTAGTTATAGAAACGCATAGTAACTTAGATGCCGAGAGCATAGTAAAAGAAGGTATGTAAAACTACTACACTGCGGACCATCATTTTTTTGCAAGAGACAGGGAAATTACAATTCAATCCTGCTCATGTCAGAGTAACAACGAGTAATTTGCAGGTACGTACTTTCGTAGTATCGTATTCTTAAGACTTGAAGTGGATTCAAGGCACAATGATTAATGACTTATTTTTAGAGTTCAAGTAGTAAAGTCTTGTTTATTCTCAAAAATCATTTAAAACTTTATGTATGGATACTTGTGAATACTCTAAACTTACATTCTTAAAACATTCTTATTATTATACATTCTAATTCTTTCTAATAATTTAATTTTTCAGTTATCTTGTGTGAGCAATGTACACATTTTCTTTATTTATGGTTTATTTTGATAATTTGTAAAATTGATACCGTTGCGGTTGAAGATATTGATAAATGTAAAAATGTCGCTCGATGGTTCTGATTCATTAATGAGAATTTCCACAATATTATTTTAAAACGAGTGAATGCATGGCGTTCCGATACTTTGCCTCGTTATCGATTTGTGAAATGTAGGATTACAATATTGTAGTGATTTGGAGAAAATGTAACAATTTAGGTAATACTAATCATTGCAAAGGATTCACAAATGGCAGTAACATATCCATGGCTTGGCAGGGTCCAATGGCAGCTGGGACAGCCTGCCAACTTCCACCCGTAAACCTAACCCAGATGTAATCTTATATTCAGCATCGATTTCCCAACTTATTGATTCAAGTAGATCATAAGGGCTTGGTAATTGAAAGGGGGAGCGGGGTCAGTTAAATCGGCAAAAAACTACCACAGTTCCCGCTACCGTAGACTAGGTAAAATTGAAGATGTTTTTCGACACGTTTCATTTAAAAATTATCGTTTATTTCTCTATATATTCTACCTATGTAAATCATACGAATCAGGGGAGTCCAGGGTGTGTGGTGAGACCTGGAAAAGTGAAACAGCAAAATGGCTACTCCAAATACTTCCACAACCTTAGGTTAAGAATAACGGAAGAATTATACGGTTTTTGGCAATTTTAATTTAAAATGTATTTATTTCTCCAAAAATAACCACATATCTTGTGTTAGGAGACCGTGTATTGTGGAGATAGGGAAAAAGGGATGAGCATAACACCTAATCCCTTTGTGTCGCTCTGAAGCTTTATGCTCAATTAGCATTTTTTTGCGATTTTTCATTGATTTTTAATAAAACTCGGTGTGTCTCCTGGCCACCCTCCACCAAACTTAGTCATCTTTGCAACGGCACTCTGACCACAGGACATGATGCGTTCCCAATACCTTTTTGGTCTTTGGCGTATTCTGGAGGAGAGTCACAGGTAATCTATACTTTATCTAGAGAATTGACCTCTTTCTTCCCCGCCCCCGCCAATAATTTAGTGCTGATGACGCCCAAAGCGCTAACAGACTTACTATCTAGAGACAATTTCTGGAATATGGGCATACATGCAATTTTCAGAAGAAAAATGCCAAACTCTTAAAAAATCGTAGTTTATCTCTTCTACCCCACACTCTGCGACCCATTTCTTTGAACCTGTTGCCACTTGCAGCCCCTTAGGAAAGTTCCAAGACCCTCCGAACAAACAGGCTGCTTTGAAAAGTGCGAGGCTGTTTTTCGTGGCGGACGCCGCGCCGCCGCGGGGGTCAGGTGTCACCGACGCCGCGGCCCTGGGCCGAGGCCCTGAGCGCCACGCCGCACCACGCCGCGCCGCGGGGCGCCGCCGCCCGTCCGCATTGACCCGCTTGCGCCGCCAGCGCGCGCCGCGGCCCCTTGGCACACTTTCCTCCGGCGCTCCCGCCCCGCCCCTCGCTGGCTGGGGATACGGGCGGGCCGAGTCTTCGTACAAGTCCCAGTGTTAATCACGCGTTGCTAACAAACGTTCTGCCATAAAATTAGTCTTTTTTTCCATAATTTTTCTTTCGTTGTCTTCTTTGTGTTTCTTTCTTCTTTGTTTATTTCGTTTTCTTCTTTGTTTTTATCTCTTCTCCTTTGTTTTTATTTCTACCTCTTCTTCTTTGTCTTTTCTCTTTGTTTTTCTTTCTTCGTTTCTATTTCTTCTTCTCCTTCGATTCATGGAAATTGTAGAAGATCCCATCGTCAATCGGCGTAAAGAATATGAGGGAAGAGGATAGGGAATAGATTGAACGCTGTCCGTGATCCGTTGTTCCAGATACTGCTCCGCCATCCACCTGGAATTGAAGCAAGGAAACACACGTATCTGGTCAGTAGAAATATTAAACAGCTTGTACGAGTAGCAATTTTTGACCCAGCTAAATCGCTGCCATCGCAAATCCGCCACATATGTGACTGAATCATGCGTCAACGTTACTCAGATTTAGTGCTACGGCGTTGCAATATGTAGTCTGTGTAAAGTTCGTACATTATATTTTTAGCATATTTTAAAACAGCACATTGCCAACAAGTTGCCAACAATTATTCTTTTGGGTTTTCTCTTGCAAGCAAGGCAGTGATCTTGGTTATTCCATACACTGTAGGATTTCCTATGTATCTCCTTGTCTTTCGATGTAACTTAGAGTTACAATGCTAATGTTAGGCTTCCATTGCATAAAATGCATTAAATACTATAAATATGCTACAATATAAACGTAAAAAAATGCTATACAATAGCTTATGCTGTTATAGCTAACGAGCGGGCCATGGACCTCGCACGATCTTTCCTTTCTGTTCCTTGTCCCTATCCTGATCCCTTACTTACACCCACATGGCACTTACATAAACTACCTACCGTGTATATCAGGAGACACATATGGGATGATGCCCCGCTGGTGAGAGATATCTGAGTTGGGAAAATCTGGCAAGCCGGTTATGTAGGGGGGGATCTCACCATCATGGTGCTGGATCTCTCCATTCATCGGAAGAAGAACACCGCCACTTCCTCCCGCGAAAAAAAAACTGCTCAATACTTACTGGACTATTGACTACAGCAGCTGTCACGCCCAGAAACATGAAATAATAATAATTGGATTACATTTTGTTCCTCATATGGTATTATTTAGAGACGAATAAACCCTTATGAGTGGGCGAATACCGTTTTCTATGAAGTACCGCATCTGAGTGAAAGAAATTGTACATAATAATTCGTGTTGAATCATTTATACAGATCATCTAAGGAGTCTAGCAACCCGGGGCAACAAAATGAAAGTTTTCGGGAATATCAATTGAAGTTGTGAAGAACTAATGAAAAAAATTCAATATTTTCTTGAAAACATTTTGCATAACAATGTGTCATGAATCTGTAGTGACCATCTTTATGTGATTATCGAAACACATTCACATTGAAGATATGCTAAAAATAATAATTTGCGCATTCCTGCAGCTTTGTTACTTTCCATCCATCAGAGATCGTCTTCAGCAATCATTCCGGAGTGTAGCATGCTGTCAGATCCCCTGTGTAACAGGAAATAAATAACAAAATGCACATTCAACTTGAAGAAAAGAGTATACTTTTGGGACTTCAAAATCTTCTGCAACATCCAGAATATGAAGCCAAAGAAAAACGGAGCTCAAATCGTCTCACTTCAAAGGTAACCGACAATTTCCAAACTAAAGCAAAATCAATTCCTGAGATTCCGAAACATTATTGCTGTCATGAAAAGGGGGAATCGCTGGGAATCTTTTCTCCACATTACAGCCACACCTACGAAATACAGCCATACAGACTACAGCCATATCTACA
>JAHLJT010000631.1:94602986-94658844 GCA_031308135.1 Acheta domesticus | reverse complement strand
ATTAAATTGTCAGGAACTCGGAAAAATACAGAAATAAATGAAAGAGTTACGATTTTTTACTTCTAAAGGCAAAATACAGTCGTTCCTCCATATATCGAATATGACGGCTCCTTCCATGATATTCGATATACAGAACTTCGATACACAAAATAATTATGAAATTTTTGCAAATTCTTTTCTACGAGAATACCAGAGAAAACAATGGAGAAGAGGGTGCTTGGTGTGCAGACCGGTTGGAAGACAATACGTTGTTTGTACCTGTAGGTTTTATTTAAGAAACAACATAAGGCAACCATGTTTGTTAGTAAAAAACAAAAAGGAGAATTTAACTTGTACTAAATGAGACAATAATTTTAAATAATATGCGAAACACAACTGTTGGGAACACTGAAAAAATGGACACAATGTTTGTGACAAATATAGCCGCATTAGAAGATTTTTTGTCCGTACTGAAAAGTTACTTGTCAGTGACTTATGTTGTTTCTGAAATAAGCCGTTCAGTGTGGGAATAGGAATATGAAGAAGAGCTGCAGAAAGCAGAAAAAACTGAAGCGAATTATTGGCGAGGCACGAGCCTGACTTGAGCTGTAGCGCCATCGAAGAGGAAAAAGAACCACACAGAATTTGACTGAAACTCCTCAAATCCCAAGCATCGAGCATATACGGTGGAGGTCCTGAAACTGGCACGTTTTTATCACTTATTAACTTCACTCACTTTAAAATAAATCGTCTACAACTTCGTATCGACTCTGTTCCTGCTCCTTTCTTCTCATTCGAGCGTTAAGATTTTTGAAAAAAATATTGTTTCTGGTCGAAACTACCAGCACCAGCTGGTATTCCTTGAAAATATTGCTTCTAGTCGAAACTGTACCAGCACCAGCTGGTATTCCCTTATTCGGTGCCTCTTTTTCATACTACTGTTCACTACTTTGATCAAGTTAACATTTTTCTGCATCGTTAAGGGGTTTTCGTTTCGACATTTCGAATACTCTTCTTGAAGGCGTAACGGAACTGACGAACTAACATCGTAGGGCAGTGTCATCGATCGAAGGATCTCACGATTGACCCCCCGATCGCTTTGGTGTACGTAGTCCCACGAGTGACACGTTCCCATGGAGAGGGAAAGCAGGAGTGAATTTACCTTCTCAAGAAAGGTGGAAACTTGACATAGAAAACGCATTGGTGTTTTTTATAAACATTTATTCAATTATACAAACGTTCTGAACGAAGTTATATTTTCAAGGGGACAGAGAGAGAGGAATTTTCAAGGGACTGAAAAAATCGATATACAGAAAATTTTGATATGTAAAGGTTCGATATATGGACTCAGTCCCTGCTCCGATCTTCTCATTCAGCGTTACGAGTTTTGAAAAATGTTGTTTCTGGTTTTTAATTATAATCGAAGTAGAATTTAACTTTTTACTAAATGAGACAATAATTTAAAAAATATGGCGGAAAACACTTATAAAAAAATTGACACAATGTTTGTGACAAATGTAACCACATTAGAAGTCGAGGACTACATCTATATATTTTATTCCACCGCATAAAAAATATTCTGAAATGTTGCCAAATTATGTTTTAATGTCTTAATTCCCTCCGACCAATTCCCGAGATATACATTTCCCATTCCAACAGATTTTATTTAGAAAACGATCTCTATCTTCTTTATTATGGAAGTAGGAAATCGCGGAAAAAATTCTGAACTTTGCAATATTAGAAAAATCGATAATTTCTATGAAAATAATCTGCGCCGTTTTTAAGCGTTCTATATACTCGCTATTCAAGGACACAGTTAATAAAAAGAATTTGGAACCAGATTTGAGAAAAGTTTGAAATCATTTAATGTACCCCGAAAAATCGAAATATCCGATTCAAAACTCACTGAGCCTTGAGTTCCTTAAAATTAATTGGGGAATATCAATTTTGTAAAAAATCGTATGCACGGTTAAGGCGTTAGCGTTGACCACAGACTGACAGACGGACAGGCTGACAGACGTTTTGTCGTCATTTACTTTTTTCGGTATCAAGGATTTTACAAAACGTGGATTTTAACTACACAACGAATTAGAGAAGCATTTACTACAAATCGGAACAAGACTTATCATATCCATTCACATTCTTTCACGAGTTTTTCTTAGGGAAAATCATCAATTTCTTCCTCGGATTATAATAAATTCTCTGTACCATACTTGGCAAAAAAGTAAAATGTATGATCATAACTAATATGTAATTTCTATAGCAAACAATAAATATTATTATTATTATTATTATTATTATTATTATATTATTCCTCTAAATCACGAATAAAAATGTTATGTGTCGGCTGAATATAAAATCTACTCCAGGTTGCAACCAGCTACCTAAGGAGTAGATCTAGGGACTGTCGGTGCCTCTACAATACTTTACGCAAAATGTGGGCTGTTCCAAATAAAGCGATTTTTTGCACTTCCCAGTCTTTGAATTACCTGGGAGTTTAGACAAGTTCTTACACAAATTTTGCGGAACAAACCCCAGAGCTCCGTAACTATCGGGACGACCTGTGCTTTTACGCCCCACATTCGGCTGATCTCGATTTCCAAACTCTTGTATTTAAGAGACGTTTCTCTCTGCCTCCTTGTACGACGTTTTGATCGCAAGGTACAGCAACATCGACAAGTAAACACGATTTGTTCTCCAAATCCCGATGACTATATCCGGTTTGTTTGCCGCTATCGTGCGATCAGTTTGAATTTGTTGGTCGTACAATATCGTACACAATCCAACAGACGTCACCAGTTTCGGTGAGTGTTCGTACCACTTGGGGCATGTGTTCGGAACTTCGAGGACGGTACAGATCTGGCAGTGGAGGTAGCTACACACCCTATCGTGTCTTTTCAAGTATTCGGTCTTTGCTAGGATTGGACAAGCTGAGACAATATGATCAATGGTGTCTACGTGTTCCTGACAAATGCGGCATTTATCATCTCGGGAAATTTTGAGAACCGCTTTATCATAACTTCTCAAAGCCTGATCTCGGGCAGCTATTACAAGTGCTTCCGATTCTGGCTTCATTCTTCCCCTCTTAAGCCACATAAATGATTGATCTTTATTAATCTGTGCTCTGTCCATTCGTTTCATATATTGTCCGTGAGTGGTTTTGTCTCTACACAATTTCCTTAACATTTTTTGTGTCTCATTTTTCATGTTAAGTAGCATCAGAAGTTCAGTGTCACTGTCATTCTGCGTGTCTTGCAGAGTCTTGTTCGCAATGCTTCTTGCTACACTAACAATGCCTCTGATTCCCAGTCTTCGGTCAGATTTCATGACCTGCCTCATTAGAGGGTCATTTTGATAACTGACTACATACTTTCCCATTCCAACTATTGCATTGTGCCAGGAGGCTTCAATTTGTCTGAGGCCTCTTCCTCCTTCCTTACGTGACACATAAAGTCTATGTACATCAGCTCGACGGTGGGCGACATGATGCGTTGTTAGCAGTTTTCTGGTTTTTCGATCCATGATGCAAATTTCTTGCTCAGTCCAGTCCACTAGTCCGGAACTATACTCGACTACAGGCACCGCCAAACTACCAATTGCAGATATTTTGTTCCTGGAGTTCAGAGCAGACTGCAGGACAAGTCTCACTCTTCTGTAATACTCCTTGCGAATTCTGTCTTTCATTGTGTCGTTCGAGACGGTCTCACATTCTTCAATGCCCAGATATTTGTAAGTTTTACCTGGCTCAAGATCTTGAATCAGAGTGTGCATAACAACTTCAATTGTCAAGACCAAACTTCATGTAGATGTCATTGCTAAAGCTATTCACGACAGACAGCATTTGGGAGAGAATCGCTTCATTGTTAGCAAACACTTTAAGATCATCCATGTAAAACAAATGTGATACTGGCCTTCATCATCATGGAGCTTGTAACCAAAGTCAGCTTGCGACAACTGTCTAGATAGTGGGATCAAACTAATGCAAAACAGCAGAGAGGATAGTGAGTCTCTTTGAAAAATACCCCTGTTGACGTGAATACTTCTGGTTTCTACTGCTTCCTTTCCGATGTGTATTATTTACCTGGTACTCCACGACTTCATACTAGCCTTGCAAAATTCAGCCTTGCAAAAAAGTCTAGGATGAAATCGATAGATATCCAGAGTTTTCAAAATACAGTCGTGTGGTACACTATCAAAGACTTTTGGTAGTCAATCCAAGACATGATCAAATAACGTTTTCGTTTCTTTACATCATTCAAGATGACTTTATTCAGAAGCAAGATTTCCTTACAGCAATAAGAGCCCTTACGACATCCTTTTTGTTCAGCTGGCATCAGATGATTCTTCTCTAGACGTCTGTACATTTTGTCAGCTATGGCTGAAGTTATCACTTTGTACAGTACTGGTGATTGGCCTGTAGTTCTTCGCCAAAGAGCTGTCTCCCCGCTTTTGAGTACCAAATATGTGATGCCATGTGTGAGTCTTTCCGGGAATTCCTTTGAGATTTCTAAAATTTTATTAACAGCCTTTGCTAGATGAGAATGTATTGCTGTTAATTTCTTAATCCAATAAATCTGGATCTTATCAATCCCGGGGGATTTCCAGTTTCCCATGTTATTAATTGCTTGGAAGAGGTGCTCTTCCGAAAATTCGTGAACATCTTTCACTGTTTCCACAAGTTCATCGGCAGCATCAGCTTCAGATTGAATCCAAGATGCGTCTTTGTTGTAGGATCTGGTTTCCTCCCAGATTTATGCCCAAATGCTTCGACGTCATCTTCTGAAGGAGTGACATTCGGTTTTTGAGTCAGATTGCGATAGAATCTCTTTGCGTCTGTTTCAAACAACCGGTTCTGTACACGAAATCTATTCTACGTTTGTGACGTCTAATTCTTTGAGCCCATGCTTGAATTTTCTCTTTTAGCTTTTCAACTACCATTAGCCTGCTGGTGTCATTTTCAATTTGGTATTTTTGTTCAACATTGAATATCTTTCGTTGAAATTTGGTGGTGTGCGTTGATACAGAAGATGCCTCAGATAAGAGTTATATTTCGCCGAGTGCCGGCTATCCGTTTCATAATTCTCTTCGTCCATGGGGGTACAGGGCTATTTACTCTGTTTTTGCTGTCGGTAGTCGGTGTTCTTGGCTGGCCCCCAAAATTATCTGAGATAACAGATATCCCGTTGCATACACGATGTGATTGATTTCAGTAATATCTAGATTTCTACCTGGGCCTGTAACACCTCAAGACAGAGTTTCGTTGTCCCTATCACTCTCTTAGCTTTGGCATTTTTCGTATATTCTCCTCAACGGTGCACGAGATTCAAATGGAAGTTGACGAACTCTTCTTTTCTCGCGTCGGCGGAGATTTCGCATCATGTCCTTATCGTGTAATTCATTCCCAGATGAATTTTCACCACTGACGTCAGTTTCATTGGGAAGAGTTGAACCTTCAACCGCATCATCGTTTACAAGTTCTACATGTTCGTCATGTGGATAGTTCGATCGAAGAACATACTCCGCATTTTTCTGAATGTCAGCAAGTTGTTCTGCTGAGTATATATTGGGTGGTATGAATAATAAAGGAGCATTTGCTTAGAGTATCTTCTCACGAGCATGAGCATTTGTTCTGAGAAAATTCTTCGACCAATGAGCACTTGCTCAACTTCGTATGAATAAAATTTTCTCCGAGTGATGAGTATATTCTCATAGAAAATTGAGGATATTCTCATTTGTCTACGCAGTTGGTGTGATTTTGTTCCGATTCGCGCTGTTATACAACTTGTTATAACTATCTCGTTTGCGTGCTTCCGGTGCAGTTGTTTATGAAAACTATCGTTGTAGCATTGTGAAGAGTATATTTCGATCTTAAGCTGCAATTCCACGCGTAGTGGAGCAAATTAAATGTGTATGCGTTATTTCAGTTGCCTAAAGCATCTCTATGAAAACACCCTGCCGAGGAGGAAGTTATGTATTAGTTGCCATAACCCCTTCCTAATCATGTAGTGCAAAAATAAACACGGACAAAACCATAACCCTGATTTCATATAAGCAAGGTATTGGATTGTTTAATTTTCTTTATTCGTAAATATATGAACTTTTTCATATTCTGGAGTCTTAAGCAGATTCAGTCCCAGTAACATGTTTATTTTCACCATGATTCACACCAGTAGTTCTACTCACATTTATTTGCATACATTTTTGGTAGAATATCTTGTTGTATTAATCTATTCAGCCCCAAATATCTTAGTTTTTTGTACGAAAGTATCGTAGTTTTTTATACGAATGTGGGTATAATACAAGGTGCAGATAGAGTAACTCAACGTGCATTTGTTCTGGCTCTTATTTTTTATTTGTTAATTTTCTCTTTTGATTGTATAAATTTTCATTCATTTGGATCAATTTTGAATTCAAGGCCCATAACCTTAATGTGTTTTTCAAAGTGTTGAATGCCTGGCAAATGCACAAATCTCCACCAACATCTTACTGAAATATCAAGATCTACTCACAAAAATACTTTCAATTTCGTTTCATATGAATGAGTTCCACATCTAGTTTCCATCTTTTATTGGCTGAAAACAAGCGTTACGACGGATTTAATGTTTCTCTCTGAAAATCGTAACAAACGCCGCAAGTTTCATCCCGACGTCGCGCTGTACTACTTCTGGTTTATTGTATTCACGAACAAAGTCATTTCTTGATACATTCCTACTTACAACAAAGATATGATAACCTCACATTTAAAAATGAGGCACCTCAAGACCAGACTCAAAACAATACGAGGATATGCTCACAAAGGGAGTAAATTCTCGGTTTTTATTCATGTGGATGAGAGCATATGCTCTATTGAGCCTCATAGAGTGAGAATTTTCTCAAGTTTGAGAATTTGCTCACATTTTGAGAATATTCTCGAAACTTTTATTCATACGCTACCGAGCATCTGCTCAGAAAACGCGAGTAAATAGCATATGCTCAGTTTTATTCATACCACCCATTGTCCGTTGACTGGCAAGCTTCTTTGAGTCTAGGGTAGGTCTCATATCTGGGTTTCACTCTCTCCATACCTTGAAAACTTCTATTTCTGAACCTCCATTTTTTGCTTTTGCATAGTAAAAACACCACATCACCTCCTTCAATTCATCCTGAGTCCATCTCTGACGATGGCTTCGAGCTACTGCCGGCTCTGGGTCCCTGGGACTAACATGGATGGCCAGACTAACTGGGATGGCCAGACGTCGACAAGGTGACATTAGCTCGGTTTCTGAGCAGGTATGGGACATTGGTAGAACAAGGCACGTTAAGATTCATTACATTTCTTGTTCTATCCATTTTGCTCATTGGTTTTAATTGAAGATTCGAAGGACGCAAGTTCGAGTTCACAGATCACACTTAACCCTTGAGTTGTTTCCTGCCATCCGTTACTGCGATCCACAGTGGCCTCGGGACATCCCCCCGCAGGGCCCAGCAAGGGGTTCCTCCGATCGCCAGTCGGCATTACTAAACCCTACGGGATTTTCACTGACTGCTGAAGGCAGCCTCCTTCGCTGGCTAATGCAAGGTTCGGGCCTCCACTCTAATCAGTGCCTGGTGTGCCAACCCAGTTTCTCTCCTGTACCCTCCATGGGCCGATAACAGGAAGTCCAAAGTTCATGACCCTTCCCTCTCTAC
Organism: Acheta domesticus; assembly: GCA_031308135.1. NCBI lineage: Eukaryota > Metazoa > Arthropoda > Insecta > Orthoptera > Gryllidae > Acheta > Acheta domesticus. Next base: position 94,651,197 of record JAHLJT010000631.1, on the reverse strand, counting down.
TTACTTCCCACTCTCAAGATGGAGTACTTCTTCGTCTGACCCCTCACCTTCAGCCTATTCAGCAAGAGAGGACCTACCGGTAGCTAGACTACCACTGGCATAGCCCTCAGGCTCATAGGGGTACTCAAGCTCCACCACCAACTGCAAGGTCGTGTACTCCCTAGGTGGTGTTGTTATTGTTGTTGTTGTTGTTGTTATTATTATTATTATTATTATTGTTGTTGTTGTTTTGTATGGCTAGGAATGTTGCCTTTAACTTTGGATCTTTTTTTTAATTCGAGAGAGTGGAGTACAATGAATTTATTTTTATTATTCAATAAAAATGTATTTAATCCTTCAATACTAAATTTTAATTTATACGATTTTTTCTTAACAACTCAACAACTTGCAAATTTCATATTTCAATGGACAAATATACAAATCTAGTATCATAGACTATTCTACTGATATCCAAAAGAAACCGTTCGATAAAATTGGAGGAATAGTTCTTTAGTAGCGTACTCGTGTAGTAACTGATGCACGTTACACCCCACTCTCTCCCATATCCTTGCATTTCCATATTAAGGAGGCAGTTGTTAACAAAATGTGTTTGTTTAAAAAATTTTTGAAGGTAACTTCCAATGTACTTACAGAATATCAAATAGAAATAAAAAACAATTCAGTCGATATTTAAAACAAAATTTCAATAAAGGTGTCTTCAAGAGTATAGACAGATGTTTTTGGAACAATTATTCTCACCACTTCCTTAACCATTTGAAATCATTTTGCAATCTTCCTTTATAGTTTGCTTTTCGCTTTCCTAGACTGTTATAAAAATCTTAGAAAAGCCGTTTACTCTTGAGAAAGCTACTTGAAGTTGTTCATGCGAAAATACAGTGTCGGGGAAGTACAACCCCACTCTTTGCAATGTTTGAAAATGAAATTACAATGCAATGAAGGCTTGAGAAGCACCGAACCAGCAAAGTTGTAATAGAGTATCCAAGATTTTATTCTGTAGATTTCGATGTGAGGTACGTTTCTTTGAGGTGTTTTGCCTGTTTTCGGTTTTTAAGGCCCTATTTTGTTTTTAAGCCCCTGTTTTGGAGTTACATAACAATATAGATTTCAACATATGTGCCCGAATGTTGCGGGTTGCATATAATTATTTAGATGCAGTTTTTTTTTCAACAAACTTTTGATAATTTTGAAGCTAAAGTGTAATTAGCCACGTCTCCGTGAAATTCTCTTTCTTTAGAGACCTCTTTTATAAAGATTGGTTGAATGTGAGGGCGGAAAAACTCATCTATACTACTGAAATAATGTAGGAGAAGATTTCCAGTATCATTACATTTCGGCAGATGAGGTAATTAAAAAATGTATTATTAACCTTTCAAGATTCGTTCTTGACAATATGAAGCAGGATTACTGAATATCGAAATCTGCCAAATTTCATTTTGACAACTAATCGTAATTAATTTTTCTAGACTTCGTAAGGAGTGCCTCTCAAAATTCGCTTTCACAGTTTTCATAATTTTTAATGTATATAATTTCAGTTGTTCATGTGAGGTATCAACTAGTTATTCAGGTTATTATTCGTGTGGTTCCTGATTCAATCGAAACCACAGTCACCTCTCAAATGGCCGGAGCCTGCATATTTTTCTTCAAATTTCTGCCGTATTGGAAATTAGTAATAGAGTTTGAGGTTTAGGGGCCATCCAACTATTAACGTCATCCAGACCCATGAGTGATGATCCAATGAGTGTATGATAGCGATAATAATTTAGTGAACGATGGTGGAAAAATGGTAGAATGAGAAGAAGGGGAAAAGGCAAGACCCGAGAAAACTTGCCGAGAGCTCCTTTGTCTGCCATAAAGCCTGATAGATTGGCTGGAAATCGAAGCGCGGTGTCCCAACAGGAAAAGCCGTATGCAATAGCCTTTTCGCATCCAACCCATCCTCACAATAGACAATATATGCCTTACAGAAGAATTACTTTATACATCTTCTCTCCATCAAAATAGCCGTTCTTGAGTTCCGAACGACAGGTTTTTATAGAAAGACCAGAATAAATACGAATAAGTTTAAGAAGCAAGGTTATAACTAGTAATTGGGAACATGTAATCTCAGTGGAAAAAATAAGACATTACAGAAAGCATACGAAAGCATGATAATAAAGGAATACTCAAAGAACACACACCACTCTAAAGGCAATCTATCTGTTGAACGGCCCAAAAACATGTAAAGTTGGCAGGATCAGGCGCCGATTTAATACTTGCAAAGGAAGGAGAAGAAAATATAAGAAGAAAAGCATAAATACAAACTCATATTGTGAAATGCAATACGAATAATCCGAGTTTATGATGTGCTACACTACAAGGGGATTTGTCCAGCTCCAGCGCTGCCGCAGCCACTGTCCTCACGGGGTGGGCGGCGCGGCGCGGGTCGGCGCGCTCCAGAAATGCGGCGAATAAACCCGTTTTATTGCGGACGCGTCGGCTTCTCGGCGCGGAGGCCGGGCGGCGGCGGAGGCGCGGGCGGTTATTAAGGCGATTGAAATAATAAAAATAACGGCTCTAAGTGCAGGTAATAATCAGCATTACCCGGCGGCGCGGAGGCGTGTGCGCCGGCAGAGATGGCCGCGCCTCGATAAGCCGCCAGCGCCCAAGGTGACCAGGCGGCGGAGGCGGTGGGCGGTGGCGGAGGCGGAGGGCGGTGGCGGAGGGCGGAGGCGGAGGGTTGAGGGCGGAGGCGGAGGGTGGTGGCGGAGGCGGAGGGCGGTGGCGGAGGCGGAGGGCGGTGGCGGAAACGGAGGGCGGTGGCGGAGGCGGAGGGTGGAGGGCGGAGGCGGAGGGCGGAGGCGGAGGGCGGTGGCGGAGAGCGGTGGCGGAGGGCGGTGGCGGAGGGCGGAGGCGGAGAGCGGTGGTGGAGGGCGGTGGTGGAGAGCGGTGGCGGAGGGCGGTGGGCGGAGGGCGGTGGCGGAGGGCGGAGGCGGAGAGCGGTGGTGGAGGGCGGTGGTGGAGAGCGGTGGCGGAGGGCGGTGGCGGAGGGCGGTGGCAGAGGGCGGAGGCGGAGGGCGGAGGCGGAAACGGAGGGCGGTGGCGGAGGCGGAGGGTGGAGGGCGGAGGCGGAGGGCGGAGGCGGAGGGCGGTGGCGGAGAGCGGTGGCGGAGGGCGGTGGCGGAGGGCGGAGGCGGAGAGCGGTGGTGGAGGGCGGTGGTGGAGAGCGGTGGCGGAGGGCGGTGGCGGAGGGCGGTGGCGGAGGGCGGAGGCGGAGAGCGGTGGTGGAGGGCGGTGGTGGAGGGCGGTGGTGGAGAGCGGTGGCGGAGGGCGGTGGCGGAGGGCGGTGGCGGAGGGCGGTGGCGGAGGGCGGTGGCGGAGGGCGGAGGCGGAGAGCGGTGGTGGAGGGCGGTGGTGGAGAGCGGTGGCGGAGGGCGGTGGCGGAGGGCGGTGGCGGAGGGCGGTGGCGGAGGGTGGTGGCGGAGGGCGGTGGCGGAGGGCGGTGGCGGAGGGCGGTGGCGGAGGCGGAGGGTGGAGGGCGGAGGCGGAGGGCGGTGGCGGAGGGCGGTGGCGGGCGGGGCGGAGGCGGAGGGTGGAGGGGCGGAGGGAGGGCGGAGGCGGAGGGCGGTGGGAGGAGGGCGGGGTGGGGGGCGGTGGGTGGAGAGCGGTGGCGGAGGGCGGTGGCGGAGAGCGGTGGCGGAGGGGCGGAGGCGGAGGGCGGAGGCGGAACGGAGGGCGGTGGCGGAGGCGGAGGGTGGCGGGCGAGGCGGAGGGCGGAGGCGGAGGGCGGTGGCGGAGGGCGGTGGTGGAGAGCGGTGGCGGAGGGCGGAGGCGGAGGGCGGAGGCGGAGAGCGGTGGTGGAGGGCGGTGGTGGAGGGCGGTGGTGGAGAGCGGTGGCGGAGGGCGGTGGCGGAGGGCGGTGGCGGAGGGCGGTGGCGGAGGGCGGTGGCGGAGGGCGGAGGCGGAGAGCGGTGGTGGAGGGCGGTGGTGGAGAGCGGTGGCGGAGGGCGGTGGCGGAGAGCGGGTGGCGGAGGGCGGTGGCGGAGGGCGGTGGCGGAGGGCGGTGGCGGAGGGCGGTGGCGGAGGGCGGGTGGCGGAGGCGGAGGGTGGAGGGCGGAGGCGGAGGGCGGTGGCGGAGGGCGGTGGCGGAGGGCGGTGGCGGAGGCGGAGGGTGGAGGGCGGAGGCGGAGGGCGGAGGCGGAGGGCGGTGGTGGAGGGCGGTGGTGGAGAGCGGTGGCGGAGGGCGGTGGCGGAGAGCGGTGGCGGAGGGCGGAGGCGGAGAGCGGTGGTGGAGGGCGGTGGTGGAGAGCGGTGGGCGGAGGGCGGTGGCGGAGGGCGGTGGCAGAGGGCGGAGGCGGAGGGCGGAGGCGGAAACGGAGGGCGGTGGCGGAGGCGGAGGGTGGCGGGCGGAGGCGGAGGGCGGAGGCGGAGGGCGGTGGCGGAGGGCGGTGGCGGAGGGCGGTGGCGGAGGGCGGTGGCGGAGGGCGATGGCGGAGGGCGGTGGCGGAGGGCGGTAGCGGAGGGCGGTGGCGGAGGGCGGTGGCGGAGGGCGGTGGCGGAGGGCGGTGGCGGAGGGCGGAGGCGGACGGCGGTGGTGGAGGGCGGTGGTGGAGAGCGGTGGCGGAGGGCGGTGGCGGAGGCGGTGGCGGAGGGCGGTGGCGGAGAGCGGTGGCGGAGGGCGGGTGGCGGAGGGCGGTGGCGGAGGGCGGTGGCGGAGGGCGGTGGCGGAGGGCGGTGGCGGAGGGCGGTGGCGGAGGGGCGGTGGCGGAGGGCGGTGGCGGAGGGCGGTGGCGGAGGGCGGTGGCGGAGGGCGGTGGCGGAGGCGGTGGCGGAGGGCGGTGGCGGAGGGCGGTGGCGGAGAGCGGTGGCGGAGGGCGGTGGCGGAGGGCGGTGGCGGAGGGCGGTGGCGGAGGGCGGTGGCGGAGGGCGGTGGCGGAGAGCGGTGGCGGAGGGCGGTGGCGGAGGGCGGTGGCGGAGGGCGGTGGCGGAGGGCGGTGGCGGAGAGCGGTGGCGGAGGGCGGTGGTGGAGGGCTGTGGCAGAGGGGGTGGCGGAGGGCGGTGGTGGAGGGCGTGGCGGAGGGCGGTGGCGGAGGGGCGGTGGCGGAGGGCGGAGGCGGAGAGCGGTGGTGGAGGGCGGTGGTGGAGAGCGGTGGCGGAGGGCGTGGCGGAGGGCGGTGGTGGAGGGCGGTGGTGGAGAGCGGTGGCGGAGGGCGGTGGCGGAGGCGGTGGCGGAGGGCGGTGGCGGAGGGCGTGGCGGAGGGCGGTGGCGGAGGGCGGTGGCGGAGGGCGGTGGCGGAGGCGGTGGCGGAGGGCGGTGGCGGAGGGCGGTGGCGGAGGGCTGTGGCAGAGGGCGGTGGCGGAGGGCGGTGGCGGAGGGTGGTGGCGGAGGGCGGTGGCGGAGGGCGGTGGCGGAGGCGGTGGCGGTGGGCGGTGGCGGAAGGCAGAGGTGGAAGGCGGAGGCGGAGGGCGGAGGCGAAGAGCGGTGGCGGAGGGCAGAGGCAGAGGGTGGAGGCGGAGGGCGGTGGCGAGGGCGGTGGCGAGGGCGGTGGCGGAGGGCGTGGCGGAGGGCGGTGGCGGAGGGCGGTGGCGGAGGGCGGTGGCGGAGGCGGTGGCGGAGGGCGGTGGCGGAAGGCAGAGGTGGAAGGCGGAGGCGGAGGGCGGAGGCGAAGTGCGGTGGCGGAGGGCAGAGGCAGAGGGCGGAGGCGGAGAGCGGTGGCGGAGGGCAGAGGCAGAGGGCGGAGGCGGAGGGCGGAGGCGGAGGGCGGTGGCGGAGGGCGTGGCGGAGGGCGGTGGCGGAGGGCGGTGGCGGAGGGCGGTGGCGGAGGGCGGTGGCGGAGGGCAGTGGCGGAGGGCGGTGGCGGAGGGCGGTGGCGGAGGGCGGTGGCGGAGGGCGGTGGCGGAGGGCTGTGGCAGAGGGCGGTGGCGGAGGGCGGTGGCGGAGGGTGGTGGCGGAGGGCGGTGGCGGAGGGCGGTGGCGGAGGGCGGTGGCGGAGGGCGGTGGCGGAAGGCAGAGGTGGAAGGCGGAGGCGGAGGGCGGAGGCGAAGAGCGGTGGCGGAGGGCAGAGGCAGAGGGTGGAGGCGAGGGCGGTGGGGGAGGGCGGTGGCGGAGGGCGGTGGCGGAGGGCGGTGGCGGAGGGCGGTGGCGGAGGGCGGTGGCGGAGGGCGGTGGCGGAGGGCGGTGGCGGAGGGCGGTGGCGGAGGGCGGTGGCGGAAGGCAGAGGTGGAAAGCGGAGGCGGAGGGCGGAGGCGAAGAGCGGTGGCGGATGGCAGAGGCAGAGGGCGGAGGCTGAGAGCGGTGGCGGAGGGCGGTGGCGGAGGGCGGTGGCGGAGGGCGGTGGCGGAGGGCGGTGGCGGAGGGCGGTGGCGGAGGGCGGTGGCGGAGGGCGGTGGCGGAGGGCGGTGACGGAGGGCGGTGGCGGAGGGCGGTGGCGGAAGGCAGAGGTGGAAGGCGGAGGCGGAGGGCGGAGGCGAAGAGCGGTGGCGGATGGCAGAGGCAGAGGGCGGAGGCGGAGAGCGGTGGCGGAGGGCGGTGGCGGAGGGCGGTGGCGGAGGCGGAGGTGGCGGGCGGAGGCGGAGGGCGGAGGCGGAGGGCGGTGGCGGAGGGCGGTGCGGAGGGCGGTGGCGGAGGGCGGTGGCGGAGGGCGGTGGCGGAGGGCGGTGGCGGAGGGCGGTAGCGGAGGGCGGTGGCGGAGGGCGGTGGCGGAGGGCGGTGGCGGAGGGCGGTGGCGGAGGGCGGAGGCGGAGGGCGGTGTGGAGGGCGGTGGTGGAGAGCGGTGGCGGAGGGCGGTGGCGGAGGGGCGGTGGCGGAGGGCGGTGGCGGAGAGCGGTGGCGGAGGGCGGTGGCGGAGGGCGGTGGCGGAGGGCGGTGGCGGAGGGCGGTGGCGGAGGGCGGTGGCGGAGGGCGGTGGCGGAGGGCGGTGGCGGAGGGCGGTGGCGGAGGGCGGTGGCGGAGGGCGGTGGCGGAGGGCGGTGGCGGAGGGCGGTGGCGGAGGGCGGTGGCGGAGAGCGGTGGCGGAGGGCGGTGGCGGAGGGCGGTGGCGGAGGGCGGTGGCGGAGGCGGTGGCGGAGGCGCGGTGGCGGAGAGCGGTGGCGGAGGGCGGTGGCGGAGGGCGGTGGCGGAGGGCGGTGGCGGAGGGCGGTGGCGGAGGGCGGTGGCGGAGGGCGGTGGCGGAGGGCGGTGGCGGAAGGCAGAGGTGGAAGGCGGAGGCGGAGGGCGGAGGCGAAGAGCGGTGGCGGATGGCAGAGGCAGAGGGCGGAGGCGGAGAGCGGTGGCGGTGGGCGGTGGCGGAGGGCGGTGGCGGAGGCGGAGGGTGGCGGGCGGAGGCGGAGGGCGGAGGCGGAGGGCGGTGGCGGAGGGCGGTGGCGGAGGGCGGTGGCGGAGGGCGGTGGCGGAGGGCGGTGGCGGAGGGCGGTGGCGGAGGGCGGTAGCGGAGGGCGGTGGCGAGAGGCGGTGGCGGAGGGCGGTGGCGGAGGGCGGTGGCGGAGGGCGGAGGCGGAGGGCGGTGGTGGAGGGCGGTGGTGGAGAGCGGTGGCGGAGGGCGGTGGCGGAGGGCGGTGGCGGAGGGCGGTGGCGGAGAGCGGTGGCGGAGGGCGGTGGCGGAGGGCGGTGGCGGAGGGCGGTGGCGGAGGGCGGTGGCGGAGGGCGGTGGCGGAGGGCGGTGGCGGAGGGCGGTGGCGGAGGGCGGTGGCGGAGGCGGTGGCGGAGGGCGGTGGCGGAGGGCGGTGGCGGAGGGCGGTGGCGGAGGGCGGTGGCGGAGGGCGGTGGCGGAGGGCGGTGGCGGAGGGCGGTGGCGGAGAGCGGTGGCGGAGGGCGGTGGCGGAGGGCGGTGGCGGAGGGCGGTGGCGGAGGGCGGTGGCGGAGGGCGGTGGCGGGAGCGGTGGCGGAGGGCGGTGGCGGAGGGCGGTGGCGAGGGCGGTGGCGGAGGGCGGTGGCGGAGGGCGGTGGCGGAAGGCAGAGGTGGAAGGCGGAGGCGGAGGGCGGTGGCGGAGGGCGGTGGTGGAGGGCGGTGGCGGAGGGCGGTGGCGGAGGGCGGTGGCGGAGGGCGGAGGCGGAGAGGCGGTGGTGGAGGGCGGTGGTGGAGAGCGGTGGCGGAGGGCGGTGGCGGAGGGCGGTGGTGGAGGGCGGTGGTGGAGAGCGGTGGCGGAGGGCGGTGGCGGAGGGCGGTGGCGGAGGGCGGTGGCGGAGGGCGGTGGCGGAGGGCGGTGGGCGGAGGGCGGTGGCGGAGGGCGGTGGCGGAGGGCGGTGGCGGAGGGCGGTGGCGGAGGGCTGTGGCAGAGGGCGGTGGCGGAGGGCGGTGGCGGAGGGTGGTGGCGGAGGGCGGTGGCGGAGGGCGGTGGCGGAGGGCGGTGGCGGAGGGCGGTGGCGGAAGGCAGAGGTGGAAGGCGGAGGCGGAGGGCGGAGGCGAAGAGCGGTGGCGGAGGGCAGAGGCAGAGGGTGGAGGCGGAGGGCGGTGGCGGAGGGCGGTGGCGGAGGGCGGTGGCGGAGGGCGGTGGCGGAGGGACGGTGGCGGAGGGCGGTGGCGGAGGGCGGTGGCGGAGGGCGGTGGCGGAGGGCGGTGGCGGAGGGCGGTGGCGGAGGGCGGTGGCGGAAGGCAGAGGTGGAAGGCGGAGGCGGAGGGCGGAGGCGAAGTGCGGTGGCGGAGGGCAGAGGCAGAGGGCGGAGGCGGAGAGCGGTGGCGGAGGGCAGAGGCAGAGGGCGGAGGCGGAGGGCGGAGGCGGAGGGCGGTGGCGGAGGGCGGTGGCGGAGGGCGGTGGCGGAGGGCGGTGGCGGAGGGCGGTGGCGGAGGGCGGTGGCGGAGGGCAGTGGCGGAGGGCGGTGGCGGAGGGCGGTGGCGGAGGGCGGTGGCGGAGGGCGGTGGCGGAGGGCTGTGGCAGAGGGCGGTGGCGGAGGGCGGTGGCGGAGGGTGGTGGCGGAGGGCGGTGGCGGAGGGCGGTGGCGGAGGGCGGTGGCGGAGGGCGGTGGCGGAGGGCGGTGGCGGAAGGCAGAGGTGGAAGGCGGAGGCGGAGGGCGGAGGCGAAGAGCGGTGGCGGAGGGCAGAGGCAGAGGGTGGAGGCGGAGGGCGGTGGCGGAGGGCGGTGGCGGAGGGCGGTGGCGGAGGGCGGTGGCGGAGGGCGGTGGCGGAGGGCGGTGGCGGAGGGCGGTGGCGTAGGGTCGGTGGCGGAGGGCGGTGGCGGAGGGCGGTGGCGGAGGGCGGTGGCGGAGGGCGGTGGCGGAAGGCAGAGGTGGAAGGCGGAGGCGGAGGGCGGAGGCGAAGAAGCGGTGGCGGATGGCAGAGGCAGAGGGCGGAGGCTGAGAGCGGTGGCGGAGGGGCGGTGGCGGAGGGCGGTGGCGGAGGGCGGTGGCGGAGGGCGGTGGCGGAGGGCGGTGGCGGAGGGCGGTGGCGGAGGGCGGTGGCGGAGGGCGGTGGCGGAGGGCGGTGGCGGAAGGCAGAGGTGGAAGGCGGAGGCGGAGGGCGGAGGCGAAGAGCGGTGGCGATGGCAGAGGCAGAGGGCGGAGGCGGAGAGCGGTGGCGGAGGGCGGTGGCGGGAGGGCGGTGGCGGAGGGCGGTGGCGGAGGGCGGTGGCGGAGGGCGGTGGGCGGAAGGCAGAGGTGGAAGGCGGAGGCGGAGGGCGGAGGCGAAGAGCGGTGGCGGATGGCAGAGGCAGAGGGCGGAGGCGGAGAGCGGTGGTGGAGGGCGGTGGCGGAGGGCGGTGGCGGAGGGCGGTGGCGTGAGGGCGGTGGCGGAGGGGCGGTGGCGGAGGGCGGTGGCGGAGGGCGGTGGCGGAGAGCGGTGGCGGAGGGCGGTGGCGGAGGGCGGTGGCGGAGAGCGGTGGCGGAGGGCGGTGGGCGGAGGGCGGTGGCGGAAGGCAGAGGTGGAAGGCGGAGGCGGAGGGCGGTGGCGGAGGGCGGTGGTGGAGGGCGGTGGCGGAGGGCGGTGGCGGAGGGCGGTGGCGGAGGGCGGAGGCGGAGAGCGGTGGTGGAGGGCGGTGGTGGAGAGCGGTGGCGGAGGGCGGTGGCGGAGGGCGGTGGCGGAGAGCGGTGGTGGAGAGCGGTGGCGGAGGGCGGTGCGGAGGGGGCCCGGGGGGGGGGGGGGGGGGGGGGGCGGAGAGCGGTGGTGGAGAGCGGTGGCGGAGGGCGGTGGCGGAGGGCGGTGGCGGAGGGCGGTGGCGGAGGGCGGTGGCGGAGGGCGGTGGTGGAGGGCGGTGGCGGAAGGCAGAGGTGGAAGGCGGAGGCGGAGGGCGGAGCGAAGAGCGGTGGCGGAGGGCAGAGGCAGAGGGCGGAGGCGGAGACCCGGACGTGCGAAGCCCGTACGCACTCGTGGCTGGAGGACGTCATGCGCGACATGAAGAGGAAGATGGTCGGCCTGAGATGGGAGCCGGTGAAGTCGTCGGGAGGTACTTGTTCTTGAACCCATTGGAAATGCTTTAAGAGCTTGAAAGGGCACCAAAGTTTCCTAAAAATGTAAAAGCCGACCCAAATCAATATACCCTTCAAATACAATACTATACAACTTAAATAGTTGCAAATTTCATGATGTAGTTCCAAAGCCTTTCTTTCATATTATCAGTGTGTATGTGTGCGTGTGTGTGTGCGTGTGTGTGTGCGTGTGTGGTGCGTGTGTGCGCGTGTGTGAGTGTGCGCGTGTGTGTGTGTGTGCGAGAGAGAGAGAGACCAGAGGACAGAGACAGAGAGAGAGAGAGAGACGTAAGAATAATAAGAAAATGTAGGGTTCATAGTTTAATAGAATATTTCTCAAATTTTGTTCCATGTAACTGTAAATACATGGCAAGATGCATGTTATTGTTCAATTTAATGAATTCATTACAATAAATTATAAAAGGCTTTTTTTATTTGATTTACTAGAAACGGATCTTAAGAACGCGTGTTTCTAAGTAAAAGACGTATAATGTTACTCAAAGTCTTGTAATTGATAGGTACTTCACGTAAACGCAGAAGTATTTCATAGAATTTCAGGACAGTGACTGCAAGGGGCAAGAAAGTGACACCCGAACATTTTTTGCTGTCTTCGACTTCTGAATTGACATTAGAAGTATGACGTTAATGACTCATTCTCTGTACTTGATGTCACGAGCAATTGCATTTTGCACGAGTTCAATTTTCAGCAAGAGGATGGCGACATTTATGACGTCTAATGTGCATTTGAAATTAACGATGCAGGTGCATAGATCTGTCAATTCAAATCAAGTGCTATCATTGGCAATGTCGTCTATGATCTGATTTCTGACTCTTTGACAGGGCTCAACCAACTGGTTGCGCAGGACCTGGTAGCAACTCCTCGTCCACTCACATCATTCTTATCAGATACGACTGCGATGAAGTGCGGTGGACTGTCCACGTAGAAGGAGAATCGTCTACATGGGCGAACTGTCAGATGTCAGCACTGAGAGTTTTTTTTCAAGTGGTTACATTACCATTACTACAAGCACATGTGTATTGCAATCATAAAATGAGAGGCATGTTCATCTAAACTCATTCCAGAGAACTTGAATATTTAATTATCAACCACCCTGAACAAACATAATTACGCGATTGGATCTTAATAAGAAAGAAGAGAAATGCGATAAATTATTCCCCCAAAGCATCTATCATTAGATCAAATGAGGGATAGTGTACGATTTTCAAGCAATCTTAGGATAAAATGGTCGAAATATATATTCAAGTTTTAATGAGAGCCATGGGTTTAAGTTGAGAGAAACGTCTCAGCTGAATGACTGAGCATGATATCAAATATTGATCCCTAGATTGCTGTGATCACGGGAAATACACTGTAACATTCTGCTTTTCTTTCTCTTTATGCATATCTTAGCTACGTTCTGAAACATCAATTTTCTCATTAAAAAGAGTTAATTTTAATTTAGTTTGCGTGCTCTGGTATTGTTTTCAATACAACAGCTTTCAATTTCTGAAACCAATATACAATGCAATACTTTCCGTAGGCAATCTTGAACTCCCAAATTAGTTTGGTTTTTCAAAAGTGAGGCTAAAATAATTGGACATTCTAGAAAAGACAAGAAAATCAAGTAGTAGTACAAAACTGAATAAACGTTGAGAAAAATCCCACCGACCTTACTCTAACAAGTTGTAGGAACCACATGACCTTATTACTTTTCCTCCTATATTGATAGTAAAGGACAGAAAATTGGAATCACCTCATCAATATGAGCTCGGATATTTCTCCTAAAATCCGCCTGTTAAGATTCTTTTGAGCACTAATTTCGCCCACACGTAAAAGTTAAATTCTATTAATGCTACTCCAAAGATGGATATCGGTGTCGGTTGCATGAAGATAACATCGTCATGAATGGAAACATGTGTCAGGCACAACTGTCAAACTCACTCTTTGAGCTAAAATTTTATAAATAATTCAGGAGGAAGATTTAGGTGTGGTGTTTTGGAGATCAATATATTTTTAATTTTCGGGGTACTTTACAAGAAACAACTTTGATTTTTGAAATTTTCTTTTCACGAAAATCTTTGAAAATTTTGAAAATTGCAAAAGTTCAATTATTTTCAACATGTCATAGATTATTACACCTCAAATATTATGGTCGGAGATTCTTTTCTTGACACAATTATTCCTCAAATACCTAATCTTTGAATTATGCCAACCATTTTTTTAAAGAAATGAGTATTCGTTGAGAGGAGGAAAAGTTTCGATTTGCCGCGCATTCCCAGTACTTTTGTTTTCCCTTCTTAAAAGTTGACACGTTGTCTACCAATAAGACCACATCTTCCTGCTTCTATAATATTGCAACCTAAATCGAACTATGATTTGACATCTTTCAACTAATCCTACTGCCGTAGTCTTCCTTGATAAAGGGGAGATAACTGATCAGCTGGCCCTAAGGCTGGAAGTAGGGTATGATTGGGAAGCGAAGAACGCGCTCGGTCGTGTGAAACTACGAAAGCTGATCAGAGAAGCTGATCTGCAAGATTCAAAATCTAGATAATGAAATTATCCCCCCTCCTGATTTAAGTTAAAAAATACCGTGAACTGACGGGATTCTAATGTACACGTAGAAATCTTCGAGTCTGAAGCATCTGACGGCACTGAACGAAATGTGGTCCATGAGTGCCAGAATAATGGAATAAACAAATTCAAAGGCTAAGGAGTATGAGTTTTGACTGGTTATTTACTCAAATTAGGATCCATTTGATGCAATATATTGATCAGCATATTACTCAGAGTTTTCAATTCCTTAAACACTGTAAGACTAGCCTTATATCGCAAATTTCTTGAGCTGTTCAAAGAGATTAAACTATTTAGTTCAACGGTCCTCCCCTCGATGTGGTTAATTGAATGGTTGCAAAGAAATCACTCCCTCATAATTTTCGTCTGTTTCATTTTATTTACCACTTACGATATTTAACACTTTAAATACAAACTTGTTTTTTCTTTTGTATACTCCAAAGACAATTGAGGTCTTTGTGAGGTTTCTATGAAAAAAATTCTTAAAGTTGGAAAAACAAAACAAACTTCTGACAGCGTAGACCATTTGTCAAAAAGGCCTGAATCTTTTTCGCACTGCGTTCAGTTAACTCACATGTGACCGCCAACGTTTTTTACGAGAGCACAATCGCAGAGTTGCGTTGGTGCTGGTGGCGGTGGGCTCGGCCGAGGGCCCGCGGCCGCGAGCTGCCGGTTCGGTCGCGCGCCGCGGCGATTACGGTGCTCGGGAGACCAAACAACGTCTAATGGCGCCCATAGCGCGCAGTTGGCGGCGCCCGCCCGCAGCCCGACAGGTGTCTACTGCGCGCGCACGATTATAGGGTTCCCTGAACCCTCGTCGCGACCGCTTGATGGCTATCGGTCAAATTGTTTCACGGACGGAGCGTTTTATTCTGTTACCGGGTTCTAAACAATGCCCCTGCATTCCTCCGTGAACTGGGGGACGTTCTGGATAGATAAGTCGATCTCTATCGTGATTTCAGAAGTAAAAGAATGCAGGGAGTGTGCTGTATGAAACCTTCACCTCGCCTGAAAAAGATGTGGATATCCGAGAATGCCTCGAATTAGAAATTAATTTTGCATCCTGTTGACGTGACGTGGCTTGGAATAGAAACACCAATGTGAAGCGTATATACATTGTAACAAATGAAATATCAAATCTTTCTTACGACATTATTAATTCAATATTTTCATCGTACCTTCAAATTTACCTATAACCACCAAGTTTGAATCGTAATATCGGGATTTGTATAAAATATTTCACTCATACATCACTTTTTAGAAAAAATAATACCATTAATTTAATTTAAACAACTCCCAATATTTTTTAATCTTGTATACTTGTACGTTTTGGAAGCATATAACATTTTTGATTGCTGTTGTTCATGATGGAAGTTTCTAAATATATTTTCTACTTCTATTTTCACTTCTTCAATGACGGGGCAAAGGAAAGAACGTTCCTTTATACCAGTACTTTTCCAGACGAGTGAGCTCTAAAGTGGGCAACTTTGTAAAGGTAACATTTTTTGTCCAGTGAAAGCAATTCGAATAACCAAGGATGAAGAAGAACAACAGAAAGAAACGTAAGATTCATTCATTTCGAAACTCGCACTCGACCAAAGTGACTGAAATTACTACCCAGCTCCTCTGTAACGCAGCAATTACTTTCGGAGAGTGCGTTAAACGTGGCGGTGGTGATCAAAGGGGAGCGCTGCACTCGGGTACGAAAGGTGACGAGTAAGCACCGTCAGGAGTCGACCACTCTGCGCATTAAACTCACAGAGGGAGATGGCGTCATCACCACCATCAATGCTCCCTCCACCTGCCGACCCGGCGGCTCTCTGTATTACCCGCCATTCAAAGTGCGTGCCGCAAGGAAGAACTTTACAACCTCTCGATTAACGAACGTCGTATTTGAGATTACACTTTTCATGCCGTAATGGATTTTCTTTCCTTTTGTATTCGGTGAAATGGTAAGCAGATTAATTTTTTTCGCGATTACTTTCTAAATTGCATTTGATTATTTTGCATTTGATCATAAGAATTTTTCCTTAAACTTGCCGCCTGTCATTTCTCACGTTCAAGCACGCTGTCTATATCAATTTTTAGAGCCATTATTTAAAATACTGTAATTCATTTTCTCCTTGTGAATCATCAAAAGGATATAGTGATACGAAAACAATGACTACCAAAGGAATTGAAATTATTAAATATCGACCTTATCTGGCGTAAATGAAAATTATTTACATTGAATTACTACTAAAATTAAGGGCAATTTAAAAAAGACAGAGGAAAATGTCGGAAATATGATTCCAAAAATATTTAAGGTACACTTTTCACTAATAGTGAAATGAATTAACACCTCTAATGGTTGGATTCTATACTAGAGTAGATATCGGATTATATACGTACGAGATCAGTACTAGCCTATTCTTGCCTTCCCATGTTGGAAGAACTCGATGAAAATTCACTGCTTCTATTCCATGCAGTGCGATTGTCCCTGGAAGAGCCTACCCCACCTAGAGTCCTGTAAGCTTGGAATTCTAAACATGTGTTTGGAAATAACGATGTTGTGGCATAGTGACGCTTGCATACATAAAAGACAGGATGTGCCTTTGTCTATGGAAGCCACAAATAGACAGACCTTTAGGCTGAGCAGGAAGGGGGCGTGTCTAAGATGGGTTTAGGCTGAGCCAGGAAGCAGAAGGGTCTTGAGGCCAGGGGGCGGTAAGACACGTCAGTGGTAGGTTGCAGACGTCACCAAGCGCTCTAGCTCTGGGAGGGGGAAGTCACGTGGGGCACCCACGTCACTTCCGCTATAGAGTGGGAGTAGATCATGTGATCGGTCGGTCATATGACCGAATCTATTTAAGGTAAAGTAAGGGCATTATTAGCAAGATACATTTGCGGCACGGAGCCGAGTGGTATCTTCATTAAGTGCTCACGCACTTCGCTCCAGGGGCGGGCGGCCGGATTCGTCCGGGGAGACATCAGTCTCATCTTTAGCGACGCGGTCAAGCGATTCGCTGTTCTTGCGGTCAAGCAAGGGCGGGTGGGGGACTCGCAAAGCAGTCGCAGGTGGCGGCTAAGATAAGCTGTTTTTTAGGAGGGTTCCGTAAAGCACGGATAAAGTGAATGAATTGTGCAACCTTGTGTGTATATATATATATATATATATATATATATATATATATATATATATATATATCTATATATATATATATATTTCTTAGGCTAATAAATTTGTTTTGTTACGAATCCTTCGTGTCTGTGTCTGAGTAATTAAACGACGCCACAATGTACTATAATACTTGCTTGTTACTAGGTGATTACTTGGCGCAGCTTAGGTAATTATCTGTCCCGCCCTATACATTCAAGGTCCGCCCGTGCCACTCTATCTCCCCGGTCAACAATGCCGCCTAGATGCATTGTGGATTGTATTAAACTACACATTATTTAAAAAACACATTTTGTGGTAACATATTGAATTGCATCCTCTCGTACGTTTTTTTCGGACGTTTCAAAGAACAAGTCAAGTGAAATCGCTCCAGTAGTTCTAATGTTTTGCGAAATATACATACCAATTACACATGGGCGCACACAAATATATACATAGAAACATTAACTTTTATATAATAGATGATTCACAGAATCGGAATTTTAGCGCATCAGGGATGGCGTTTGATATACTGATGACGTAATAAAGATGGGATGTAAAAATAATGGAGTAATGAGTAATGGTGAAATGAGAGGCAAGTATATGCATCTAGGTCCATGTATCACTGCATGTGGAATGTTCAAAATTTGAACCTCACAACTCAGAGGTGGAAACGTCTACATCTATAATTAAAAACAATAGAGAAAAATGTGATCTCACTTTTCCTCTCCTGCCTCTCTTATCCCCACTGAACACAATCACGCACACCTCTTGATTCTCAGGCCCACAGCCCGGCTCATCAAGGCCAGATTCCAAATATAGATTCCACTTGCAATGTCTCTTTCGTCAGGGCATGGCGACTCTTTATTTTAATGTTCCGTTATTCGTGTTCAATAATTTTTAAGGTTTTACCGTTCATATTAATTATTCTCTATGACCTAAGGCTGAAGTGTAATCTTATTTCAATTTTTATCACACTTAAACATTCACATTCACTATTCACTTACTTGGTAGGCTTACATTAACAATGACAATAGCTGGGCCCTCCTCCTCTTCGCGAGGACGAAGAAAACGCGCTTGGGGAGCACCTCCTTCCGCTCCTCCCGCGCCGCGCGCGAGCCGCGATGGGGCCGGGAGCGGAGGGGGCGTTTATGGAGCGCGAGGAGCCAGGGTCCGCGGGGCAGCGGCCGCCAGATGCCGCCAAATTACATGTTTGTTTCGGATGAAAGCGCCGCGCGATGCCCGTGCCGCCGCGGCCCGCGGGCTGCGGCCGCCTTCGCCCTCGCTGAAGAAGACGGCGACCGGCCGGCCGGCCGGCAGGCCGCGATGAAGAAATTGCGCAACGGGAGGAGGTTATTTCAGGTAAGCGGTTACGCGCGGCGTCGCAGCCGCGTTCCAGGTATTTGGTCGCTTTTTTGTGCCACGGGGTGGAAAATACTAATACTTTTTTTTCAAATATTAATGAGTTAATGGATGGTGAAAGGTGTTGTTGATGACTTGGTTCACAATGGAATATTACATACTGTAGTGTCTTTTTCTTCATGTCTTCTTTTCTTCTTCTGCTTCTTCTTCTTCTTCTTCTTCTTCTTCTTCTTCCTCATTCTAAAGGAATAATTCATTAGAGTTCGTTCTGGAACGTTTTTGGAGGTTCTCGGAACGTCTTTTCGGCTGGTTTGATTTTGTGCATCCGTCATGTCCCATCCTATGTGCCATGTGTATTCTGTTGGTATTCTTTGGATTCACAATAGCATCTTCGCTCCATCCTAAAGTAAGGGCATCACTCACAATAGCATCATTTTAAAAATATATATTAACATAAAATTTTCGCAAATAAATATTACGAATTTACATCATCTTTATCGTCATCATCATCATCATCTTTGTAGCGACAACTCATGAAGAGTCAAGACCGATCGAGTGGGTTGTCCGTTTGTTTACCAGAGGGGCTTGCACACGTGACGACTCACGATAACCCCTATCTCGATTTACTAGACCGACGATGACGCCACATTTAAGGAGCTTCTCAATTTGTACTCACGAGGCTGAGTACACCACGTCCCGCGAATCAGTGGTAGATCCAGGAGGGGGCCATGGGGGCCATGCACCCCCCCCCCCAAAAGGCTTAAAGTTGTCGTTTGTTACCTTCTTTTATTTTGAAAAATTGATTTAAATACTTATTAATATTATAATTATTTTTAAAATATTGAATAGTATCATTTATACACTACACAAATAATATACAATATAATAAAGGTTAATTATTTAACAAAAATCTAGATGGCCCCCTCCAAAATGATTGGCTGAATCTGCCCCTGCCACAAAGTGACTACATATGTTCATAAAAGGTCTTTCTTGCCTTGTAAATTATCATTACTCTTGTGTATCTGTAAATAAATATCGTCTTCTCACAATTTAATGATTCAAGCTCTTCCAATGTGATGGACATTCAAGCAGTACCTTTACACTGGATAAAATAGCATCAGTATTATTTCATTAACCTTTTTATAATTCACTGCAAGTCTAGTATTTCATTACAAATCTCACTTTCGATTGGTAAAAATTCCAAGAAAAGGCCAAATTCAAAAGAAGATGGATGTAAGCGGAGAGTCTCTAAAATGCTTTACGGAGGCCAAATAGTATTACAATTTGATCGGCATATTTCGGCAACGCCTAAGTGGCAGTGCTTTAATTCAGAAATTCCAAAACAGGAGTCTGATCTAAAGGATTTCAACGAATTTCAAGGTTATAGGCATTCTCTCACGGTTGGTCCTTCATGTAACATTTTTCTCATAGCCTGGGACCGCCCTCTTAGATCGTGGGGATATGTTAGTGCGGCGCCCTTTTTCACAGCAGGAACTCCATTTACTCTACAGCAGCGCAAAGGAATGTCTCGTTATCTCGTATGATCTCGGGTATTTCTGTAGGTCTTTACCTTGTACCGCATTGGCATCGAAAACGTATGTGCTTTTAACTCTACAAGGGAGTGTGTCGTGCCAAATTTCTGTTGCAAGCTCCAGACCCAAGTCGTTTTCTTGCTGCGTCCAAAGTGCATACGCCCGGGACTGTGAGAAATGGAGATAACACGCGGACGGCTCGCAGAGTGTTTTCGTTAAACAATTACTGAGACACGCTCCGTGTGCGAACCACGAGATGTAAGAGGCACGGGTTGCTTTATGGACGGACAAGGGTCGCCAAGCCGGTCGGCCAAGAGTTCGCTAGCTTCTGTCGCAATATCTGAAAGTGTACAAACAAACTCTCTTAGAAGGTAAAATGAAGCTTTTTCGCTATTTTCTTTCTCCAATTTCTCTTTATTTATTATTAATTTCAATGTTTTGTGTTTTCGCTTTATTTAGTTCACATTGCCTAGGCTCTAGGCAATCTACCTTTTCATCAAACAAGAATTATTCTGCCCAGACGAATACTTTCTTTAATGCTCAGGAAAACGTCTACAAAATCGTGAAATCAACGTAACGCAAAACCAGCATTTATTGTTTTTAATCTCCGGTTACACTTTGAATTGTTACTCTAGGTAATATGTTAGAAAACATTAAGTACTGTGACATTCACTTTTCTGTCGTTTTATTTCTATATTTTACATTTTTCTCGATTACACGTTAAATGTACGGTGTTTTTCATTGAACAAGTATTTAAATAGTTATACCAAATATGTACTTTAAAATTTATTTGTAGCTATTATGGATAAAAAATCCGTAAATATCATTTGAAACAATTCCCGACTGTGTTTGCAATCATTTCAATACAATTAAATGCATTTAATGGCCTTTCAAAAGAAAATACCTAATGGACGCTTTTGAATTCTAACTTAAATCATTGCATAAAAGCAAGCATTCCTACTTTCTGTATATCATTTTATGAAAAAATGCATGTGGTCCTTGGCAGTATTTATATGTTTTACTGCAGTGACGGGTCAAGATGGAGAGCGGCAAGTATACTCGTATCAATTACATCATAAACAGAGAGAACGTCATCACTACTTTTATATGCGGCGGAAGATAGTCCGGATTGAGTGCCCAGAGAGAAAAAAAACACGCCGACATATGCCTATCAGAATTCAAACCCAACAGACAAGTGGTTCCAAAACACTTAATGTAAGTGACAACACGGCAACCGAAACCTCAATGTTTTGCCCAGTTATCCTTCAGGAAACAAGTAGAGTAATGAAAAACAACTGAATATACGCGACCAAACATGCCACAACCAGTGATATTAATACCTTTCTGTCTGTGAGGCTGAGAATGCACCCTAAAAAATGACAGTATAATTTCCGTAGTTTGTCAGTGCGAAGAAAGAAAATCTCAATGTGAACAAGTTGTTAATGAGAATAGTTTAAAACCTATTTGACATTATACATACATATTTAATCATTATTCATATCTTTAGAAATTTGCATATAGTTGGAAAAAAACAAAACAAAAAAACGTAAACAATGTAACTCACGAAAATGAAACCAGGAGTATTACGGCGTTTTAATTTTTTACGAAGCGGTTCTATGAAGTGGTCCTTTAACACAATCACATCTTCATAATAGCAGGAGATCGTGAAAGGATGAATTATTGCAGAAGTAATAATAATAACAATAATAATAATAACTTTCCGTGGCTTGCTACAGAACTAGATCATTCCGTGTTTACTTTTCGTTTATTCCTGTATTATTATTACTAGTGTTATTTATTTATTGTTAACAATAAGATATATACGTCTCATTCACAGTTATTATTTTCCATAACTTGTTTTCTCTTTGCAAAATACGTTCATTTGTAAGAACTTCTCGACCTAGTTGCATATCTAAAAACTGTTAAAAAAGGATCTTGCATGGAAACATTACGTATATCTACTTGTTCTCACATTTCATGAGTTATGCTTTTACTCTACACATTTGAACATTTAACACAGTTTAAAAATTGAATTTAAATACATTTTCAAAACTACTGAACGTCTATAAAAATGGTTCAGGGTGAAGTATCAATTGGTAAAACCGCTTGTAGCAAAAATGTTTTACTTTTATCACTTATACAACAATATACTTGCGCGTGTAGATGAACGTGTAGCCCTTCTCGATTACTGTTTGTATAGATAAAGAATTCATCACTCAATTATTCATATATCTCGCGCGAGTAGATGGCATCATTGACGACCCGTGCATAAGAAAATAGGAGATAAATAAAGTTTTGAGCACGGCCTTCAAAAATGCTAGCTCCACTGTAACGTATAGATTCGAGTGATTATTGTTTCAGAAAAATCTGTCGTAGTAGCGATCATTCAACAAACTGAAACATTAGTCGATAAACTTCTACACCGTTTATCTGATCTTCATGAAACTTGACATATCTTAAGTGCTGTTTTTTTTTCATGGAGAAGATTTTTATGCTGATCACTTTGTTGAAACTCTCCACTAGATGGCGCTTCAGTTAAATGCACTTCCCAATTCTCCTGAGCTTCATTGTGGCTGGGCGTGACCGTGTGTCGCGGGTCGGGGTCGAACAAAACTAGACGAGCGGGTGGCGCGGGATGTAGACGGGACGAAACTAAAGGTCCATTCACAATGAAAACGTTAACATAAGCATAACACATAGAAATCAACTTAAGTCAAATCAAGTGATAGACTGGAGTATTCACAATGTCAAACATAAGCGTAAGCAAAGATTTTCTATTGTATGTGGGTCAATCTTGTTACTATTGGTTGGATGTGAGAATATATATATATATATATATATATATATATATATGTGTGTGTGTGTGTGTGTGTGTGTGTGTGTACTGTGGCACAACAGCTCTTTACGAGCTAAGATCTACCAGCTGTGTCCCGGCCGTTTATTTCTAGTGTCTTTGGTCCCGGCCTTGCGGCCATGGGTTAGGTTAGGTATTTTAATTTCAATAAAAACTAAAACTAAATGATACTGCTATGAATACAACAAAACTAAATTACAAAAAAATAGTACGCTACATAACAACGCAGAAAACCGCTGAAAATCAACCATGCAATTCGGAAAACCAGTCTTTTTTTCGATCTATCGACTTTGATCCTATTTCAATGCTAGATTTTGAGTTAACGTACTGTGATTCGTTCATTAAGTATTTCTTATAGATTCTCGTTCCGACCGCTGAGCCGAGCACATGGTTATCAGTAGTCGCCTTCGTTCGCACCGGAGAGGCCGAACCAGTCTAGGCCCGGTCTTTCATGTGCAAAGTGTTGTTCTGTCTTGTGTTGACTGTGTAAACTAGTATTCTCATACTATTTTGTGTTTTTTTTTACTTGTGACTAGTTTCAATGTGTAGAAAAGTGTCAGAAGTATTGAAGTTAAAATAACTACAGACTCTACTTCATGCGCTGGCGTAGGCCGGTGCATATCGGAATCTCTCAACATATTGAATTCTGATTCACAAAATGAGTTGATGTCGACCAACCTTCTGCAATCATCACTTGGTCATCAGCAAATATATCAGCAAAACATGGAGTCACAAAACATGGATCCCCATGCAAATGGCCAACACCACGTCTCAGCAGGTGCAGAATTCTATCTACAAAGTGGAACGTCCTCCAACGAAAATTTTCCCTCAGATCCAACTGTAATTGACGGTACATCAACTGCTCAGGCAAGTACATTCACGAATGTTCTTTCACCCACAGTTCAGTCGTCCAAGAGACCGCGTAGTAACAAATGAGCCGTCGAAGAAAATTAGTCAAGATCAAAGTGTAGAATATTCAATCCCCACTAGTAATAGTTTCAGCGCCTTACAAAATCTCCAAGACTCTGAGGAAATCAATCCGATCCCCCCAGTGTTTGTGTATAACATTGATAACCTCACAGAAATTCACGATCTCTTAAAAACCACCCTAAAAAGTGAATTTTCCACCGAGTTAAAATTTGGCAAGGTTAAAATTCAAACGGAAAACAGCGAAGACTACAGACTGTTAGTGAACATGCTAAATACTAATAACAAATCATTTCACACTTACGCTGACCCGTTATCAAAAAAATTATCTATTGTAATAAAAGATGTTCACCAATCCTTTACTGAAGATCAAATTCTCGCAGAACTTGTATCGAAAAACTTTCAAGTTGTGAAAGTCAATAGACTACATAACAAAGAAGGTCAGCCAATTCCTGTCGTTTCAGTGATAATTGTGAAAGAAAATAGGTGGCAAGATATTTTTAAATTAAATAGACTGTGTCATGCTGTTGTTCGTGTTGAACAGCGAAAACGTCTCCCAGGGCCAGTTCAATGCTCAAGATGCCAAGACTATAATCATACCAAAAACTATTGCAATAGAAAAATTCATTGTGCTATTTGTACGGGCAATCATTTCACCAAAGATTGTAAGGAACCGAGCAACTTTGTACCAGTATGTAGTAATTGCAAAGTGAAAGGTCACAGGGCAAATGTGAGATCGAATGTTTGTTCATATTATGACAAATTGCAAAATCTAAATCAAACAAAAACGGTAAGGGAACTAAAAATCCACCTTCAACCAATAATAATATCAATAACAATAACAATAATAACAATAATTTTACTTATCAAGCTAGAGAGTTTCCTGGCCTGCCTTTCACTAATAACATTCCTAATTTTAATTTCTCAACTCGCTCACAAAATCCCCCTCCCGCCTCAACCAATGTTAATGATGCTTCTTCAAATAGTTCAACTAACAATGCAAACGGAAATTTTAATTTAAGTGAGTTCCTGACTAGCCATATTGTCAATTTCTTTGGGCGTTTAATTCAATCGTTCCTCCCTACTTTAATTGATAATATAAAAACCTCAATTCTTAGCTCAATTTTCCAAAATCACGTTTAAAACACCATGCTTCAATAATCTAACATTTTTAAACTGGAACTGTCGAGGTGTTCTAAATAAACGATCTGAATTGAAACATTTTCTGGTTTCACATGATATTGACATAGCATGTTTAACCGAAACTCACCTTATTTCTTCCAAATCTTTCACAGTTCAAGGATACAAATGTTATAGACGTGATAGACCAGGGGACGTACCAGCAGGTGGAGTATTAATTTTAGTGAAATCCGGCATTCCGCACTGGACATCATCTCTCCCAATAACACCAGGGTTAGAAACAATAGCAGTAACTATCAATCTTCAGAACGGTAATAATTTCAGCTTATAAGCCGCCTAATAAACAATTGACTGCAACACGTCTTCAAGACATTTTCAAACTAAAGGCTCCCATTATCTTATTTGGTGATTTAAACACAAAACACACTTCTTGGGGATGTAGAATAAATCAACCAGCCGGAACTTTTCTTTTAAATCTCGCAAAGCACTCAAATTTCAAAATTATTGCGCCCGTTGATCCGACATACTTTCCTTTTAATGCGAATTACCTTCCAGATATTCTAGATATTGTATTAACAAATTTAAACTTTGCTCTCCATTCATATTCTATCTGCGAACTAGATTCAGATCATAACCCCGTGATTACAACTTCCAAATTAATCACTTCTTTGCCTAATTCTCCACCGCATTTATCTCCTCACAAAATAAATTGGCACACATTTCAAAATCGGTTATCATCGCTCCTTCCTCCGTTCTCGAATCTGAAAACCCCTGCAGAAATCGACCAAGGCACACTTTTGTTTACTAATGCCATCACAAATTCAATTGACTATTCATCTCATTCACTAACTGCTACTCGCAGAGGGCTCACCAAATATCCGCTACCTGAGCAATTACGTAATTTAATATCACAAAAGAACAAAATCAGACGTTTATGGGCAAAACATCGCCTACCTCATTTGAAATCTGCATTAAACCATCTAACGAAATTGGTTCGAAACGCTCTTACGATGTACCAAATGGAAAGCTACAAAAAATATGTTTCAAATCTTAATCCGCAAGATTCATCTCTTTGGAAAGCAACACGTCGATTGTTAGGTCAGTCAACCAATATTCCGCCATTAAAAGGTAACAACAAAATTGCACAGTCGATTTCTGAAAAAGCTGAGCTATTAGCAGATTATTTCGAAACTACTTTCACCCAGCATTCTGTAAACGATAGAGGACACTGCACAATAACACATTTTGTGCAGTCACCAAATTTAGATGTACCAAATCGAATTTCTTTTATATCACCTAACGAAATATTTGAACTAATAAAAAGCTACCAAATAAAAAGTCACCAGGCCATGACAGAATCACTGCAAATATCTTAAAGAATCTGCCCAGACATGGTCTTGCGTATCTAAACAATATATTTAACTCGGCATTGCGACTAGGATATTATCCTAATTCTTGGAAACACTCTCTAATAATTCCTATTCCAAAGCCTCAAAAAAACTTAAATCTTCCTTCAAATTATCGACCAATTAGTTTAATTCCAATTTTGTCAAAAATATTCGAAAAACTTGTATTAAAAAGATTAAAAAAATTCATTCTTGATACTAACGTGCTTCCTTCTTTCCAATTGGCTTCAGAGAAAGCCACTCAACAACTCATCAGTTATTAAGATTAACAGAACAAATTCATTTTTCATTTCAATCGGGTTTTCACTTACTTGCAGTTTTCTTAGACGTTGCCCAGGCGTTTGATCGAGTGTGGCATGATGGATTAAAATTCAAATTAAGGAAAATTGGAATACCATTATATCTTTACAACATCTTATCAAGTTTCCTACTGAATCGCACTTTCTCTGTACGTCTTAACTCTTTCATTTCTTCACCTCGGGCTGTTCTTGCTGGTCTTCCACAAGGATCCCCGTTATCTCCTTTCTTATTTAACTTGTACGTCGCAGATATTCCTACTAGTAATACAGTTAATATAGCTCTTTTTGCAGATGATACTTTACTCTTTTATGCAAACCGAAATCTAAACACAGCATGTCGTATAATTCAATGTCACCTAAAAAATATAGAAAATTGGTCTAAACTGTGGAAAATTAAAATCAACCCAAACAAATCAATTGCCAAAGTATTTACTTTAAGGTATCCTGTCTTTCCTCGCCCTTTGACTTTGGATTCTTCTATCATTCCTTGGTCTCCTCTGAACTCATCTATTCGTTATCTCGGCGTTCTGATGGACACAAGACTAAATTGGCACAGTCACATCTCGTCCAAAGTAATTGAAGCCAATAGAAGGTTAGCTATTTTACGTCCAATTCTTAACCATAACTCTTCTCTAAAAATTCATTCCACTTTAACCATCTACAAATCTATTCTTCGGCCAATATTAACCTACGCATGTCCTGTTTGGATTTCAGCTGCCCCAACCACATTAAACAAGTTACAAATCTTCCAAAACAAAATTTTAAGAATAACAGTAAATGCCCCCTGGTTTGTCAGCAATAAGACCCTCCACAACGATCTTGCAATAGAACCAATTACTTCATTTATTACAAAGCTGGCAAATAATTTTTTCAATAATTTAAATCATGTACAAGGAGCAGTCACTTACGAAATAGGAACCGATCAGCCCCCACTCTCCCGCCTAAGAAACAGACTCCCATTCCATATTTTCCTTCAATATCTCTCTGATATTAGATAAGGTAGGAACATTTCTAGCAATTACCTATCCCTCCCATCGTATTTTCTTTTTAATCCTGTCATTGCTCTAACATAATTCCCTCGCAATAACCTTGGTTGAAGGTACAACAAATGAAATCACTATCAGGGAGGTAACAAACAGTTACCCCCTTCACAATTTTCTGATGCAAAGTTGCTCGGCCAATCAACTGAAGAGCCTCACGGCTGAACGTTGTACTGTCTTTAAATGTAAAATAAAATTAAAAAAAAAAAGTATTTCTTATAAGCACAGAAACTTGAAGCTCATAAGCTTTTAAGTTAACGTCTTACGTGTTATATTTATGCGAAGGAATTGTGAATGAGTCCGCTTATAGATGAGTCCCTATCTTTTATGCTAACCCATGCTTATGTTTGCTTTGTGAATGTACCTTAATGCTCAGCTAGGAGACGACAGCGAGAAAGCGGCACGAGAACAACCAGGTCATAGCAGCGCTGACGGAGCGAGAAGACGGTGGCGGGGCGTAATTCTGCTAGTATTTCTTTAAAATCACAGTTTACTTAGAAGGGCGCTTCTGTAATACTAATTATCCGGACATATCCCAACAAATAAATTTCTACGTTGAAACTTATTTAAAGAACTGTCTTGTAATCTAAAAATTATAATTATGGATATTTTTGACACATTAAAAAATTACCGACACACCAACATAATGTTTGCTCATCCTATTTGTTAAAACAAATCGAAAGTGGTGTCCTGTCGGACCTCTCTTAGCGTTAGGTCAGTAGAGAGTCATTTGCTTAAACATTGCATTTAGATGCCATTTCTCAATTATGAATGTGACGCAAGCGGAAACGGCACCGCAGGAGCGCCACACGGTGTAGGATAATATGTTTGTATTTCTATCAAGAAAATAATATCTATCTACAAATTTCAATTGCGAATCGTGCCTGTAGCCAGCGAAACAGTATAAATTCCGTGTGTATCAAGGTGTGCAGTTTCCTGTACGAATTATAACTGCGAATAGTTCCAGATATCGCCTCGGCGACGATCAAATGACGGTTTTTTCTGCGTCGCCTGAGAATCCAATTAATGAATATGCAACACATATTAAAAGCAGAAATAGCTGATCAAAGAAGAGGAAATTTTAAAGAAAACATATCAGAAGTCACAAACTACTGGTTAATACTACAGCAATGTTTGCGGCATAACGACACATGATCCATACGCAATTGCATCAGAAGATGACAGTAAGCCTGTTCATTCCTGAAATGTTTCAACAAATAGTTGTTTTGGTGATCGTTAAAGAGACAAACACGTTCGTTTATGTGGCTCGTATCCATCGCGCATTATGTGGCCGCCTTAACAATTACAATTATACCCGCACGCCGTGTAGTATCATTCTATCAACGGTTTTTCAATCAAATCGCTGATTTTATATCTTTACTTTTAAGTAATACGAAATTTTGAAAGAGAACAACAAAATAAACCTCAGAAAACATATTTTAGTGATCAAAACTATTCAAGAGAAAATTTATTGAATAAAGATTTTTTTAAATTCATGGAATATTCTCTTTGTACTGCACATCGAGTTTCTCTCTTGTTAGTTATAAGATGTGTATAGAAGCCTACATGCATCAGGAAGTCAGAACTAATTGAAAATCGAAAACTAAGCACGAAATATGTATGTTTTAATAAGAAAGAGGTAAATATATAACCAAATGTCTATTTTTCTTTACGAGTCTCTTTCTCGGTTGTTTTTTTTTTTCCTTTTCAGTGCTCGCCAACGAGGGAAGCGCTCCCGATGCGGTTTCGGGTCTCGCCCCATCACTTCGCGTCGCGCCGCGCGGGAAGAGTCCGAGCAATTACGCCGCGCGCCTGTCAGCGGGCCGTGAAGTATCACTCCCATCAGCGGCGACTGCTTAATAAACAGCGGCGCGCGCGCCCCGCCGCCCTTATTGACAGACGTAATTAAGACGACTGTAAGTAGGGTAATTGCGGGCACAGCAGTGACGGCGCGTGATGGCGGCTGTGGAGGAAGAGTAGGAGGCTGTGGCAACAGAGATGGCGGCGGTCGAGGAGACGGTGGTGACGGACATGGATAGAGGAGGCTGAGGCGATAGGTATGGAGGAGGCTGTGAGAGGACTACGGTGGTGGCGATGATGGTGGAAGAGGAGTAGGCTATGTTGGCGGCGGTAGAGGAGAGGACTGGTGGAATTGGAGGAGGTTCTGGAGACGGAGGTGATGGCTTTAGAGGAGGCTGTGGTGGTGGCGGTGGCGGTGAGAGGACTGTGGTGATGAAGGTGGCGGCGGTGGAAAAGCAGTCTGTGGGGCGGTGTGGGAGAAGACTTTGCTCAGGTGGTGGTGGCGAAGGCGGTGAGAGGGCTGTAGGGGTGGTGGAGCTCTAGCAGCGGGAGTGCAGGAGGCTGTGGAGGTGGCGTTGAGCGGGTTGCAGTGGGTGGTGGTAGCGGTAGTGGTGGTGGTGAAGGTGGCGGTGGCAGTGAGACTGCTGGGTTGTGGAAGTGGTGGCGCTGGAGGAGGAGACTTTGGCATTGGTGGTGGCGATGGCGGTAGGAGGGACGTGCTGATGATGGCGGAGGAGGCTGCGACGGTAGCGGTGGAAGAGGCTATGAGGACAGGTGCAGGAGGCTGTGGTGGCAGTCGCGGTAGTAGGAGGCTGAGGCATTGCGCGGCGGCTGTCCCCGCTGCGAGCTGTGTGTTGCGCCCTGGGGCGCGAAGCATCGCGGGCGACGGAGCGTGGACGCGCGGGTACAGGTTTCAAGCAGCTCATGAAAACTTTGGGATGAAGTCCGACCGCTTGGTAACGGCAACCTGCAACAAACATCTGAGACTACCGGATGACGCGAGCTGCTATGTCACGACTTACAATATCGCAGTCGTCATTTTTAAGAAGAGTTCGTTTTGTTGTGCGAGACAAACACGATTTACTACACAGTACGCACACAAATATATAGATATAATTTAATTCCATGTATTTCTTCATGAAAATAAATTTACTTTAATATTTATTTAGAATATATTGCTCTATTACCAATATGAAGCGAAGTGTAGAAACATACGCCTGTAGATGGTGAATATGATAAAAGAGTGGAATAGTAAATATTAACGCAATCATTCATTTCAACAAAATTATATCTATGATACAAACTTTTTCTTTCTCTCAAAAAAAATCTTTCGTTGTCCAGTTAATATTGAACTTTATTTGTATTAAAGGCTTTATTTGGTTTAAGTATGTTATTATTTTAAAAAATTACCTATTGGCAAAAAAAACCCAAAGTTGTTACAGAAAGTATTACTACGTTCCTATATTATAGTGGAGTCGATTTGTTATAATTTCAGTATTTGCTGTAACAAATTCTGACATCACGGAATATTTGTAGTATCATTTTGCTATTTAGAATTGTAAAATACAAGGCTAATGCTTCTTTCCACAAGGAATGGATTGTTCGCTCGCTACATATCGTGATAAACAGGAGTGCTTTGTTCCTCAGCAATGAAGACATGAAAAATGAACAATGACTGAAGCCATACCCACATGAACAACCATGTGTAATATAAAATACTGACATAATTGAAGAATATGTAATTTCTATTCGATAATAAAACTGATAAAATGGAAAACATGTATTGAGATTACATACTATTCTGCCAGAGAGAACAAAAAATATTAAATGGAAAGAGGAAAACTACACCTGTGCATCTTTCTTTTCTTGTATTGATGGTTAAAAGTGGAGGTAATCAGGTGAAGGAGATCATATTATCTTGTCTTGAGATGCGATTTGAGACCATCCATTTAGTTAACGACCAATTATCGCGTAGACTTTGCCTCGTGACATAGCACGATAAATCACCCAGTGTCTATAGCGATTACTACAAACGTAACCAGTCGAACGTGGGTTCCAATGCATTTAAAATGACACGTCTGATTGACACAAATTATTCTAACTGAAATAGTTGGGAATGATTTGCTAATCTACAATTATGAGTTGACTTTGTTCCGTGACAGCTAAAAGAGTGCAACATAATCGTACGAGAACGTTCAAACTGGTGATTGCAACTTAGACCAACCTCATTTATGAAGGTGTATCTCTTCACGCCTACGCTCACCTGATTTTATAGACAGCGAAAATTGAAGAGACATTTCTTTTCACAATTCACTGATACCCGGAATTCATCAAGTATTTCTGCAACATTCTCATCATTGAAAAGAACGATGCTGAATCGTAGAAAACGAAGATGACAATAGAAAAAGCCTTGAGGAATTTGAGAAAAAAAGTTATAAAAAAGAAAGAGTATTGACAAAACTATTGAAAATATGAAAGAGAAAAAAAGGCAACAAATGGATATCCGGGAGGGAAGGTGAAAATGAAAATGTGTAGATAATGGAGAGGAAACACCAGATGTAATGATATGAAAGTAATGAAATGACATAAAAAGATAAAAAACAGTGGCCTAAGCTAACAGAAACGCAAAAAATGAGAAGCAAAAGTAAAATAAGAGAAAGCGAGTAAAGCAAACGAAAGAAAAACATTTGGGAGAATTTTAAGGAGAGAGGGAGACAAAAAACGGAAGGGATAAAGGGAAAAGGAAAAAAAGAGTAGACTGGAAAGAAGAATGACTTCTGAAACAAAGGTAGAAGATAGGGGGAGAGATGGGAAAGATGGATTGTCGAGAGAAGCTAAGGGGGAAGTATGGAGAGCGAAGGAACGTATGGACGAAATACCACGGGACCGATGACGAAGCAGCAGAAGCAACTTTAAAATGCCTATGTCAAAGCAAGCAGAAACGGTAATTACAACGGCAACGCCCTGTGGGGACGTTGGCTCCTTGTCACCGTTCCACTTCGTTCACTGCGTCATCGCATCTGAGGCCGCAGCGAATCCGAAAACCTCTCCACTTGTTAGGCGCTGGCCTCCACCGCCACGCGCGGTCGCGTCCTAAACAGCAGGTGCCTGTTTACCCGACAAAACGTGGACCCCGACAAGACGAAAAAACCCGACAAGTCGTGGCCGCGATTAGGAAGGGAGACAAGCGTTTAAGGCGAGCGGACAACTTCGTAAGTGACGTCACTCGCGGTTATCAATGCACCCCGGCGAAATTTATACGCGGAAGTCGGGGAGCCAATGGCTACAAAAAAGGGTGAGGGCGTGCACCCTTGAATAACTTCATGTAGAGTCACTCTGTTCGTTCTAAAATGACAAAGGAACTGCTGTTATTCTTTTAACTGTTCTTCAAGTACTTCATTGAATTGGTCGTTTATTAAAGATGTGCATTGTATTCTAGTAGTAAAACACTTGTTCTTTCTAACTCTAGATTAATCCATTTGAGTAAAATTACTATGCGTCTTATCATACGTAAGATGTTAATAATAAAAATCTTGAAGAGGGCAGAGAGAAAAGAAGAAACAAACGGAAACTGGAATGATGAGACTAATTTTCTTTTTTATCCCTGAATATAGAAGAAAATGTCTGGAGCTATTTTGTATACAGGTGTCCCACCAACTATGGACCACCCCCATAACTTCTAAATGGTTCAGGATATCGAAATGCAGTTTTCGCTGAATAATGCAGAATCATGGGGCAAGTAACATGCCGTAGAGAAATTGTCTATAATACTTTTAGTTTTCGATAAATTTAATCATCTTTGATTTTTTAAATGGAACTATATATTTTTCTCACCAGCAATGGATAAATCCTGAAAAGAGGAATAAAATGATGTATCATATGCTAGTATTTTGATAGTAATTTGCGTATAAAATTAGACTTTCCGATATGTGATTTTGAATGAAACGGACAATATTTCATGTAGCAGCCCTTGCCATAGTCGCCGTTGGTGAAAGACCTTCGCGGCGTCGAGAGTGTTTCGTGGAGACAAGGAGTATGAGAGGGGTGGCCATGAGGGATAGAGGCGTAACTACAGAAATTCACGGTCTTGATATGAAGATCATATGAACAAACATCAATATTACCGATCAGAAAGACGTTTTTTCCCATTTGTTCATCTGAATTGAACTTTTCTTCTAATGAAATTCCAAAGCAACGTTCATCGAAAAGAACAAAATAAAAATAATTTGTAGCAGAAGGACGATAATAATAAAGGTTCTTTTCAAACTTGCAAAAATCGATCTGAGTGTGTTGTGGCACAAACCAGCAATCATTTTAAAACAAGAGATGGGAATGAATGCTTAAAAACTGATATTGTAATATCTTGATTAATTTATCAAATAGTAGAGAGATAGACGTTTTCTCTTTGCATTTACTCTTCATAAACGTCTTATTTAAACACGTACTAAAATAACAAAGCAATAAAAAGTTTGAAATACACTTAACAGACTATCAGTGTCAATTTACTAAACTTTAAGACAAATGTAAATCTGTAGTCTCGATTGCTAATATTGATTGCAGCGTTTCTCACTTTATGACATGTGCTGCCTCAAACTTGAAAATCCACGGCAAAAGACGGAAGTGTTCTGTTTTCTTTTTCATTTATGAAGAGCAGTAGAGATATGACTGCGAAGTGGACGAATGATCATTTTAATTAAAAATGATATTCAACGAACAGACGGTGGTTGCATTCTTCTCAAGTTTGAAAATGATATTTATTGCTAAAGAAGACAAGTTAAATGCAGATAAATGAATGGAAAAAAATCTCTCATTCTGATAGTTAAAATTGGTAATTGACTTTTGTGTTAAGACCCTGGATTGCCGTAGTTAGGCCTCTTATCTCTCATTGCCACCCCTTTCAGTCTTCTCTCTCAACGCAACAGTCTTGACGCCGCGAAGGCCATTTTCCCCGAAAGCGACTATTGCAAGGGCTGCTACATGAAATATTGTCCGTTCATTCAAAATCACGTATCAGAATGTCTAATTTTAAACGCAAATTACTATCAAAATACTAGCATATGATACATCATTTTATTCCTTTTTTCATGATCTATCCATTGCTGGTGAGAAAAATATATAGTTTCATTTAAAAAATCAAAGATGATTAAATTTATCGAAAACTAAAAGTATTATAGACAATTTCTCTACGGCATGTTACTTGCCCCATGATTCTGCATTATTCAGCGAAAACTGCATTTCGATATCCTGAACCGTTTAGAAGTTATGGGGGTGGTCCATAATTGGTGGGACACCCTGTATAAAAATACCCAATATATTATGCAATAGTTATATCTCTAGCGAGAAAAAAAGTTAGAATAGCATAACTATTAGATGTGTTCTTGAATTTTATAAATAAAATGAATATCAATAATTGTTTGTATGTATACATTATGTACAACCGTTTATAAAACAAAAAAGAAGCGCATCTAACTAGAAACATACATAAAGATACAGACAGTATTCTTCAGGTTGAGGAGACTGTCCCAAGATGGATGATGCTCTCGACAGCTACAGTTTACAGCAGTAATCTTGAATGATTCAAATTTCATCCTCGGCAGAGATCCGATGAATAGCTCCGCCTGACGAAATGCCGTACGACCAGAGCACTCGCCTCCTGTGGACTGACGGGGCGAGAAAAGCCCGGTGGCCAACGTCGTCCGTCTACCGTCCTTGGATATCTTCCTTTAAGATTTGGCGATCCCTTAGCCAGCGTGTGGAGCGGTCAATTGGGCGTCGCAACCGACCGCGCGCGACGCTCGCCGCCGTGCCGGCCGTGCCGTGCCCATCGCGATAAGACGGGCAAGCGGCCTGGAGCGGATCGGAGCCGGGTCTCGCAAAACCGTTGGACGTACCTGCAGTCTCCCCAGAGCCACAGGTCCAGTCGATCGACAGACGTTGGCTGCCAGTCGGCAGCAGGTGACAAGAGTCGATGGCCACCGCGCTTTACACACCCTCTCCGCCCATTAAAGTCGACTTTCATAAACATACGAGGGTTGGATTGAAGTCATGGCAAGTATTTTTTTCTAAAAGAAATGTTATCGGATCACACTATTTTATTTGTCCCGTGAAATAAATGCTCTACTAATGTGTGTTCACAGAAACAGTTGGCTCTGTATGTGTCTCTATTAGCACAGAGAGCAATGTGAAATCAGTTGTCTGACTACCGTCGAGCGAGATGAAAGTAAGTTTCAGGCAGTGCTCGTACACCAAGGTAAACCTTCTCCAAGGTAGAAATGTCCGATAACGTCACAGGGAATTGGTGAAAGCTGTTGGAAATAATTTCCTTCCGTACCAGACAGTCGGGAGATAGGCAAAAGAGTTTCTGCGAGTTCCCATATGACCCCGTGATCAGCAATGTAAGTGACGACCTGTTAGTGTGCAGACCGATGTGTCATGGGCGAGCATTAGCCTAAACGGGCATTAGCCTTAATCGAGCATTAGCCTAAACGGGCCGTCAGAACGGATATTAATGATTCTGGAATATTTGGAAGTCGTATATGCTATAATGCCTTGGGACATAATCAGTACTGACATTTCAAATACCTTAATAAACATGAGAAACCGAATTTTGGTGTGTCATTAAATGCCCATGCACTTAGTTCATACCTTGGTCCTTTTATGTGTGTATTTCGCATTTTCCATCCATGTTCTTATTTTCCACACAAAAAATAGTTGCCAATAGTTGGGCCAATAGGGCCCAACCCTCGTAGTTCACAAGAGAGCCCTTTTACATAGTAAAATGCCATAAGTATTTGACTGCGAAATAAACGGTTGAGCTTATATCAAAACAATTCTCTTGCAAATTGACAGTTATGTAGATATATAAGTTTCCATGTGAACAGCCGTTAAAATATAACTAACTAGTTTAATTGACATTTTTTTGGAACAGGCCACTTCGAACCACGCAGGCATGTTAGGCATGCATATCATCACGGGGGATCAGCATTACGCTGGATCCGATTTTTACTCCTTTGTTACCCTTGGAGGTATGGAAGATGGATGAATTATGATAGTGAGGGGTGAAAGGACGGCACACACAGATATAGACATACGCAAGTACACCCATGCCCGAGGCGGGACTCGAACCCACGACACTGCGGTCCGAGATCGCCACGACACGACTAGCGATCTCGGCCATCGGGCCGACTGAAAAATATTTTAATAATTAAAAAGCAATATTATGTGTAATAAAAAATAGTTGACGTTTTAATTTATGATGCGAAATTTCCGTTATTTTCAGCAAGAGTTGGAAATAAGAAATGAAGTATGCTAATATTTAACGAAAACGAAATTACCGGCAATCAACATTAAAATTGCTCGGGTGGACATTAATGCGAGCATCATTACATTCTCGACCTCAAACAAATGAACCATGTTTTTCGGCATTAACTGTTTACGATTATTTGGAATTCACAGAAAAAATTGCATCCATAAATCGTTTCAAAATTCTTCGATAGAAAAATATTATAAGCCTCTCTGAGACCATAAAATTGAGTTTTTTTAACAGACTCGGCTGCTAAGAGAAAAACATGGAAAATTTCGGCAATGCCATAATTTGGCAAACCAGCCATTAAATCTCGCCTAATCAGGCGATCGCACGGCGTCTGTTGTAGAACCTCCTCAGGCGAGTTTCGACGACTCGCAATTTGGCAAATAAAACGACGTTCGCTTCTTTCAAGGAACTTCGCGTAGCCCCTTAAAAGCACAGCGCCGAGCAGCTCCAGTTTTTTAAGACCCTCGAAAACTTTCGATCTTACTTTCATGCGCGATTTATCGAGCCCGGAAGGAGTTCCAGTTTAGCACACAATCCACCGCCCGAAGGTTCGACCATCCTCGAGGTCAAGAAACGTGGCGATAACTCACACTAAGCACACAGAATTCAACACAAACGCATCTAATTGCAACGTGATTCACGACCACTTAAAAGGTTGCGCGTCTCTAGGCCAAAGAAACAGGTTCATTACTCAAGACGTGTACACAGGTGCATACCTGTAGGTTACGCCGCGCGAGAAACCTTCAGCCGTCTTCTAACGGTATTATAGGTCGGCGCGTCGAGAATTATTTACAGAAATCTCCTGATAAACAGAAATGATGAACGACTTTGACGCAACGGAATGTACAAGAGTAAGATTTTAGGGGACGTGAAATACGGCCGGTAGATATTCATCTGCGGCCTTCCGTCCGGTTCTTTATTGTGTCGAGAGAGACAAAGAGCGATCTTTCTAAGGCCGACCGTCACCGGCAGCCGCGTGCGGCAAGAAGGAAAGGAAGCCAAGAGACAGCTAGATAAATGCGAAATGAAAGGGAGAGAAAGGCGGAAAGTGGTAGGGAAGGCTTTACGTGGAAGTTCGGAGGGAATGGGTGTGTCACACGAGTGTAGAGAACATAACTGTGCACCGTGGACCCGCAACACTTAGACACGTGCTTGGGCACGTGGACCTACAAAACTTGGTGACGTGCATCAAGAAGTGGGAATTCATGTAAGAAATCTCCAAATCAAATTTGTGCAGGCGCTTTCTTGCTTATTTTAGGTTGTGGCATGAACAGGCCAGGATATGGGGTGTGGACAGAATTCGCAAAGACTAAGTTGGAAGACAACAGAAGGGAAGAAATATTATTTACTTTACACGACACAGTTCAAAAGAAAACTCTTTCGGTATCTGTAATATTAGTGTTAAAAGTTGTCAGTATCAAAGAAATTCTACATTTACTCACATTTGCATAAATGAATGAACGATTTTACATTTTTATTTTAAAGATATTATTCTATATCCTCTAGAAAAATTTAAAGCAGACACAAAGCAGTTCCAAATCGAGGTCTTCGTAGAAAGAGGAGATTCTTTCCATTTTGTATTCTTCTATTATTAGATTCTTGTCCTCCTTGCAATTCATTTCGGAGACCTGACGTTTAACCGCTAGATTTACATTCTATCGGTAATTTTAAAAGTGTGCCTCTAGAGATACAACCAAAGGAGCTGCTAATACATGTATTGTCAGTACCATGCTCTACGCTTCTGAATGCAAATAACTGAACATCAATATATCAAACTCGGTTATCCGACAGCTCTGAATATTGAAGCAAGCAAACAATCCAGATTGTTGAACTACATAAAAAAGGTCCATTACTCTCCTGTCTAAGAGGCGTCAGAGTGGAAGCTATCTCATTTAACTAGTGTAAAGATCTTTAATGACATATGTCCTTTTCGTTGTGTATGAACAAACCCTAAGAAGATATCTTGTTATTCTAATTTTGAAACTAGGATTGCATAAGGATAAACGTAGGTGATTATGCGATAATGTACTTAAGTTATAATTATTGCTAATAGAATGTTCAAAATCAGGAATTGTTAAAGATCATTTATTCCTTGCTATTTCAGAAGTTTCTCAAAGGTTCGTCATGGAACTGATAGAAAAAGGTAATTTTTGCAGTAGAATATCACAATGAACATAACATGAAAGAAACGGAGAGAACCCTTAAAAGTAACAAATATTCAGTACTACTGAATTACAATGCTGTTTAGAATTTTTTAAATACTTTAACTAGCACACAAAAATTTTGGTTGGAATTTGTACTCAGTGAAGAGAGGGGTCTCGCTATTAAATAAGACACCTACAAATGAGGTGCCGAGAGTTAAAGTAGAATAACTTAGCTAATGACCCTCTTCAGCTTAATAACAAGCAACAAGTTCCAATTAGTAGCGGATACGCAAAACGGAGACTGATGTTATCTAGCAGGAAGAGTGGAATGATTGGTAGAGACAGTCAAGATTTTAAGATGCTTCTTGATGACGAGTCGAACCATTAACATGAAAGCTTAATTTGTGTATTGGTCCGTTTACTGACATCCTTTAAAACCTCCTACAATAGCCTCACGTCCAAATTATTTAGAAAGATGTAGTTTTTTTAACGACTAACTCCTCTCCTGGAGAAGGAATTATTCGAGGAGATAATGCGCATTTGTATTTTTCATTGCTAATTCAAATCATTTTGAGAACTTTGATGAAATATTATCATGTATTAATTTGAAACTAATTTCTCGAAAACGCTAGAAGAAAAGTTTCTCGATTTGTTTTATTTATTTATACATTATATCCAAAAGAATGTAGCAATAAAAACTGTTCATTCCAAAACTAATTCTCAGAGCTTTGGAATGACCATGATATCAACATACTTCAACATTACGAGTAGAGGACTTAGCTTAATAATTTCACGAATAACATTTCCCAGAAACGAACACCCAAGTACTGCATTTTGGCAACACCATAAAGTAACAAGATATAATCATGGGACGAAGAAACTATCTCTGAAGGCATTGTTCTTGGAACTTCAAACCCTCGTCGCCAGAACACATCTTCAGCGCAGCGTCCTCTGCAGGCCGCTGGGTTTCTCAGGACGTGGGATATACGACAATCCACACACTTAAATCTCTCTCCCTCTGACGCAGCGTGCATTGCATATTGAAGCGGATGCAGGTCGCCCGTTGGCTAGGACGGCGCGTGGCCGGAGACGCAGTCGTCATTGGCCGCTGCCGAGTGCTGCGGTCAATGAGACGTCAGGTAGTATATTTACGCGCCAATTACGGACCCGGAATAAAAACGGGCAACTGTCGGGGGCCCAAAGTTACGTTTAGTATCGAAGCCACATGGGCGTCCATCACGCGCCAGATTAAATCGCGGAATACTCTATAAAGCTGACCGCTGTAATGGCGTTCTCGCTGAGTTGGTAACACATGTGTGAACAAACTTGGGTATTACCAACCTCTTCGTACTTAAGTTCAGTCCCGGATTCAAGACTCAAGACAAATACATAGACTGTCTCATTGGACGCTGTGTCTCATATGTTTCGTGTCCAAACACATTTGATGGGAAAATTCAAACGCTGATCATGATATAGATCATCTCATACCAGAAACAAATATTCTCAATACAAAATTAGAAATGCATGCGTGGTTGAAACTATTGCTATTTCGGCTGAGGTACGTCCATAAGGACGCAACAAATTGGTCAACTTTATACTCAACTTCAAACATTTTCAAATTTCCTACACCATATGCACCACACACAACTCTCTCGAAAACATTGACTAAGATAACAATTCCAATTGCACATCATTTCACTATTAAAATGTTAGGCCTGCCTTGGGAAAGATTCCTTTCTATTTACAGTTATCACGAACAGACAGGAAAGGTATGTTCCACGAGTGTACAAAACTTACTTCTTCCTTCCAATTTAGGCGCGCGCGGTTGGCAACGCCACCCGCTGACCCCGCGCCGCGAGGCAGCCGGACTCTCCTTATCGGCGGCGAGCGTGCAAATCATACGCGCTCGTTGGCCGCCCAATAAACGCCCTGTCGTCGCCGCGCCTCGGCGGGCGCGCAGGGGCGAGGCACGGGCGTCGCGTGCCGCGGCGTGCGCCTCCGCCTCCGCCAACGGCTCGAGGAAGCGAAAGGAAAGAGGGAGGCGAAACGAAACAAAAGCTTGAGAGACGAACTGAAATGAAATAAAAAACGGTAGGACCAAAACCTATGGAAATTGTTGCAAAGAAAAAATAAACGAAAACGAAACCAGGAGAGGTGGCTCAGGGCATCAACTGATGTCATTGCAGTGCCTCTGACCGGGAGGTCCAAAGTTTGAGTCTCGACGTGGGCAGGATTTTCGACACTACCTTGTCAGGTATGTCAAATTCAGTCGCTGTCTGGAGGAGAATTCTATTGGCTGGCTACTCTGGTAGTTTTCTGTGGTTTCTCCGATCGATACCAGGCGAATGCCGGAGCAGTACCCTAACAATCGGCTCACAGACCGCGCGCGATCTTGCCTTCCCTTCTATCTTCACCTCTTACATACACTACAGTACCACACATGCCGGGAGGCCGGTCTGGAGCTTAGAGCTTGTCTCGGCTGGGGCGGTGGCCCGGTGTTAGTAGATATCTGGTTCCGGAAAACCTCGCTAGCCAACTGTAGATCGGCGCTGGATCTCACTATCCAACGGGGAAAGATCACTTCCACCTACCGAGGGAAACCATGCACCACACTTACGGAATTAGTGACCTTAACAGTTGACGCTACCGTAATCAAATTACTAATTAAAAAGCGAATTGTTTCATGTGTAATCAATACACCACGTGCTATCACATTGAAACGCTGTGTGTACTTCTAGTGACGAAAAGAAACGGCTGCTACGAATCTGAAAACATAGCTGTTCAAAACATCATAACGAGGCATATTTTTTTAAACTGGCAAAGCACCATTGCCTATATTGAGAACACTTTCTGATGAGAGGTAAAACAACGTTTCTCCACTCAGGAATAAATCTACTGCTAAAGAAACGAACTGAATACTACGTTCAGATATTAGGTAACCTCCTTGATTACCATCGAGCAGACTGTGAAGTCACGTTTCAAGTTCTCCAGGATATTCTTGAACGAGCTTCTTTCCTAATCTCCGATGAACATTGTTGTCCTTATTTTCAAAAATGTTTTGGTAACTGGAAGGAGTTAAGATATATTGCGCGATTTGCTTCGAGTGTTTGTAAATGAGAGCATGATAGCTGAGACGTTTCTCTGTGAACGTGTTACGCTCCAAGAAAACAAGAAACAAAGGATGATCTGCAGATGAGAGTCTTTGCGAAGAAATGTGTGGATAGTCTGCCATTGATTCTGCCAGAAATTGTTCTTATTGCAAAACACTATTCAAATTGCTTTCCCGGAGTTCTGTATTCGTCTATATTGCTAATACATAGAAGCATAATATCTTCCAGGTAATGGAAGAGACGATGGATCCGATAAAACAGAGGCAGATTGTGATAAAATGGAATGAGAAGCACAACGCTCTGTAAAATGTATTCAATTCTGCGGATAATAATATGTACGTCCTATCTAGACGCCCAAAAATGTGAATGAAGTAAGTTAAATTTTGCAGATAAACAAGGACTAAAAACATTAGCCTGTCAAATGACACAAGGTTTTCTAAAGTGAAAGAATACATTTTCTCTATGAACAGTACCATAAAATGATAATCAGCTTCTTTCAGTACGAGGTCTCCATTTATAGTCTCATCAGAGATTCGAGTGCAATGCACGTTTCGATGTTTGGGCGTACTAAACAGACCTCGGAAAACACTCAAATAATTTTCAATGCACTTGTAAATTGAAGAATCAATAAAGAGTGCGTCCTGGGGTGGCGTCTTCAAGAATGCCTGTCAAGACAAAGCAAGGCTCTTCATTCTTTGGTTCTTGCATGGTGTTCTTCTTAGGGTCGTCATTCCAACCTTCCCCCATACGTGGACGGGGATTGGCAGGTGGGTTTGGGAGCATGGGTTATTTTGTTAAGGAATGATGAGTTATTTTATTAGAGTTTGAGTGGAGCCAGGTGGACGGGTTATTTTATTAGGG
Organism: Acheta domesticus; assembly: GCA_031308135.1. NCBI lineage: Eukaryota > Metazoa > Arthropoda > Insecta > Orthoptera > Gryllidae > Acheta > Acheta domesticus. Next base: position 94,609,327 of record JAHLJT010000631.1, on the reverse strand, counting down.
TGTGACGGGTTATTTTGTTAAGGTGATGGCTATAGCTGTGGAAAGGAAAAACGTCTGTTGTGAGGGATGACTTGCTTTTTACGTGTGGTGAAGTTGGGTGTGGTTGGGATCGGTTAGGTTAGGTTAGGTTAGATTAGGACAAGGTGGGTTGGGTTAGGTTACGTTTACTATGGTTGGGTTCTGTCTCGTTAGTCGTCTTGTCAGTCAGGTCGTTCCTTGGTGTTTAGTCTATTGCCCTCTGGCTAGGTTGGTGGAGGAGGGAGTTGTAGGATATCTAAAGGATGTTTCTTCAATCTATTGCGGGGTGGGCCTTAGAGGATATGGAGGTGGGGTGCTAGGAGATGGTTGTAGGGGGGACCATAAAGGAAGTTTCTAACTTGGGTCTGGGAGGAATTCTGAAGATAGGTGAGGATGTGGGGAATTTGGTGGCGGGTGCGGATGTCATTGAGTCGGGTTAGGAGGTGGGGCGAAAGATGAGGCGACTGATTCTATTTTCGAATAGTGTGATTTTATGATGATTAATGGTGGATGTATGGAACCATGTTGGGTGGGCATAGATTAGGATGGGACGGATATAAGTGTAATAGAGGGTGAGCTTTTTCTTAATGGGCAGGGATTGATGGGTGAGGATGGATAGGAGGATATTGGCTGTTCGGTGGGACTTGGTTAAGGCTTCAGTGATATGGTGGGTCCATAGGAGGCGTTGATCTGTTACGTGTCGATCTGTTCAAATGAACACGGATGGATCGTATTAACAATATCCTCGCGCCACATCGCTAGGAAATGCAGTTTTCTTGACGCATCTCTCTGGTTGCTGGATAATCCTTTCGTTACCAAACATTTTTATCGGTGTTTAGTTTCATAAAATCTACAAGTAAAATGTGACCAAACCAAAAAATGTGACAATAGTATTTGTTGTGACCACACTAAGTGCTAGAGTTTGATCACCACAGTTTGGAATCTTAGTGCGTTTTACGTATAACTTCTATTACCAGTAATTACCTCAACACACGACGTACACTAAAACTAGTGTCTAAAGGAAATCAAAGCCGGAACCGTGTGCCCCTGGCCGGTACACCTGGAGGAATGTATACATGTCATGGACTCTACGTACAAAATTATGTAAGTAATATTTGAATATACATTTTTATTAAGCTTATAAATTTAAACGAGTTGTTTACATTTATTATGCATTAGCATTCTGAATTCTGAAAATTATATTTCCGGTATTTGATGAAGCTTCAACCCCCATTTTGAGGGGTACTAGTCGCCACCGACTACAACAAAGTAATGACTATTTATTCAAGGAATATATATTTGATGTATACAACTTTGGAAAAATTTTTAATAACAATATTTTAACGGCCTGCTTGTAAATTATTTTGAGTGGTGTTTAAAACTGTAATTGGTATTTGCCTTAGTATTGTAATAACCAGTACACTTTGGTCATGTTATCTTTTCACATAAGTTTGGAAATGTCTTCAATATGAGTGTGAACTATATTCTCCTAAATTTATAAATCGTGTTTACATTTTGTACCTCGAGAATCGTCCAAAAAAGGAAGAAATTAATGTGTTAGTCTATGGAATGGAATGTGAATTTCGTTGGGACCTAATGATTAATACTCAGTCGAGAATTAACGCTTCAAAGAGCTCACGTTCTAAATTAAATAGCCCATAATGAGAGGAATTCGCAGCGCAGAGAGGCCGGGAATTCGCATTGGCCAACCAAGGTCAAAATTCTAACAGAAGAAAAGAACAAATTGCACCTTGTCAACAAAGTTGTTTTCCTCGTTTCTTATAAATGGAGTAATAGTGACACACTATCTCTTAATCTACGTTTAATATCTCTAGATACCCTTACGAACATGAATAGAACAATCTGATACAAGAAAATGTGTAATGTGTAACATCGTTCTCCGTTCTTTTCGTGTAATATTCAAATACTATACTTGTAACTATACATCAGTGCTAAACGTGTTGAAAAATATTGTAAAATTTGAAAATAATTTGATAGTTGTGGTTCAGTTCACACTTTATCTATGAATTCATTGCTCGCCAAGATGCCTAAAAAATTAAGCGTGAAAATAAATTTTGTTACAGAGAACACTGCTGAGGCGCTTGTAAGATGCATAGATGTGAGATGACATGTATTCTTTTTCATTTCACAGGTACATAAAATTTGTGGATCTCTTGAGCCATTTACAACCGACCCTTGATTCGTCTAATTCAAGTAATAATGCATTCCAAAAACTCACGATTTGTGCATGAATAATAAATCACAGAGAAGTGTATAAACAGAAGGGTATTTCTAGTGCGGGGTGTATACACGGACCAAACAGAGCATTGTTTTGAAGACAATGCTTTAAATGATCAACAATTAATTTGAACTATTATTGAAAAGACATATACACTTATGTGTTTAGAACTCTAGTATCGGTTGCCACAAAATTTCGGCTTCTACCACAGAATTTATACAGATATTTAAATATAAAGGCTTATTAATTTTTGGAAAATGTTAACAGTATTTTCACATTATTCATTAGTGTATTTAAAAGAAAGATGCTTCTAATGGACAGGGGCAATGATAGTATTTCGTATAGAGGTGAAGCATGCAAGTAATTTGAGACGGGGTACCAACGAATGGAAGTAGATAATTATTTTGAGTAGTGTATGTCGTGTATAAAGTTAATACATCTACAACGTAGATGTATTCCTTCCCCTTTGCCTTGCTTACATAAAAAAATTAGAAAGTTTACCGGCTGAGATAGTTAAGGGCAATGATCTTGTTCCCAATGCAGTGCCTCTGACCTGGAGGTCCTAGAGTTGGAGCCCCAATGGTAGTGTAATATTTTTCGAAACTACCTAGATAACTGGATAGTATTCAGCCGTTTTCTGGGGAAGATGGTAATTTCTTATCGGTTTGATTGATTGATTGTTCGTGATTCCGAGCGCGTCAACTACTGAGGTCATTAGTTGTATGTGAGGATGTATTAATACGTGTTTTTTCATCGGGAGATGGTGGTGGTTTTTCCCCGATGGATAACGAGATCCGGCCCCGACCTACGGTCGACTAGCGGTGTTTCCCTCACCCAGGTATCTCTCACAGTCCCAGCCGGAACAAGCTCTAAGTTCCCGACCAGTCTCTCGGCGTGTTAGTGTTAGTGTCGTGGTGTTGTGCATGTTAGTGTAAGAGTGTATGTAAGGGGCGAGGATAGGAAGAGGAAGGAAAGATCACGCGTGTTCCATGGCTCTTTTGTTAGGGTACTGCTCCGCATTCGCCTGGTGTTGATCGGAGAAACCACGGAAAACTACCATCAGAACAGCCGGCCGCTAGAATTCTCGAATTCTCCTCCAGAGAGCGAATTCGACCCAGCTGACAACCTGCAGTCGAAAATCCTGCCGCCGTCGGGACTCGAATATAGGATCTCCCGGTCAGAGGGACTGCAGTGACATCAGTTGATGCACTGAGCTATCTCTCCCGGTTTTTTCTGATCGTTAATTTCCTTGATCGGATCTTACTCTGATCGATAATTTTATGTGGTTTCCGATCAATACGAGATGAATGCCGACGCAATACCTGAACAAACGTGCTATCTTTCCTTCCTCATCCTTGTCCCTTCTCTTCCCTTACTCACCCACTTAAACATATGCGCCTACTCTACCACATATACCGGGAGACCAGTCGGGACCTTAGAGCTTGTAACAGCTGGGACGGTATTGTAGGTATACAGGGTGTCCGCGGAGGAAACTTCGAAAATAAGCTCTTAAGACAATTCTCAGCATATTTTGTCTATAAAACTACGTGGATATTCCGAATGGTTGAGCCGCAATGAGCACTCAAAGGTTGGTTTAAAAATTGATTTCTAGGCAAAAATTTGCATTATAGAAGCATAGAAACACTCCAGAAACATATAAATTGTTTATTATTTGCAAAGGTAATGAAAATATCTGTTCAGAAAAAAAATTAAGCGAGAAATAAAAAAGCACCCAATTTACACATTTCTTGCTTTTTTTCTTTCTGGCTTAATTTCTCTTTGTGGGCAAACATATTCATTTCTTTTGTAAGTAATAAACAATTTACATGTTTCTGGAGTATTTCTATGCTTCCATAATGCAAATTTTTGTCTATAAACCAATTTTTCAAACTAACTTTAGAATGCTCATTGCGTCTCAACTATTCGGAATATTCACGTAGTTTATTACACAAAATATGCTTAGAATTGTCTCAAAAGCTAATTTTCGAAAGTTCGACGTTTCCTCTCCGGACATTCTGTATATAATATCTTACATTAATGTTGGCGGCTATTCTCGTGTTCTAGCAGGGAGTTCCATTGCCAAGAATCTCATGTTCGAGTGGAGACGAACTGTCAAGATATAAAATGCATTACACTTATGGTACCATTCATTTCACGCTCCCGGAAACACGAAATAATCAATAACATGTTCCATGTATATTTTACAAAATAGTAAATAAATTTGTTTATGAAATATTTTCTTTGAATTCATTTTTTTCTTATTCGTGAGTTTTCTTTTGATGGTAGCTATCCAATATACAATTTTACTACGACTATTTATGTTGAATTTGAATGATTTGATTGATTTGAATTTGATTGAATTTGATGTGACTATTTTATTCCTTTCTCAAGAACCGTCCAATTCAGAGTTTAAGAGTTCTCCTACTTCAAACTATTTCTATAGACTTTTGCATCTCTTTCTCTCTCTCACACACAGAACGTGGTGCGGTGTGGTATTATTTTTGTTAAAATATGAATCACTATTTTTTTACTTGTCGAAAAGTAAGATGCATTAGTAGAGATACCCAAGTCTCCACTTGAGAAATGCCACTTTCTAACGCAAAGAAAAAGTTAACTCTCCTAAAAACTATGTAATCCCCTTCCCATCAGCGTTCTTCTTGAATGGCTCGAGTAACAAGCAGAAGGGCGCAATGCATCACCACCGCCTCTGGCGTTGCCGTGGGCTACAGTCGCGTCTGGGGCCGTTTTTCCGCGTCGGCGACTGCCATTAGCCGCCATCGAGCTCCATCGAGCGCCGCATTACCGCCCCTAGCGGCAACACCTGTCGGCTCGCGCAGCGCACCGCCATCAGATTAATGTAATTGTGCGCGAATTTATCTCTTCCGCCGCCGATTCAATTCAGCGGAGCGGAGGGCAGGCGCTTGCCCAGCAGGCGCAGCGGCCGCCACACGCACTGGACACACATTCCTCGACGAGAACAAAAAGAAGGGAATGAAATAGAAGAAGGAACACGACATTGAAACAAAAAAAAATAATGAAAAGAACCACTTCACTCAAAGTACGTAAGGTATAAAATCATTTCTCGTAATGTGGGATGAGAGAAAATGAATACATTTTCAGATAAAGTTGTGAATGTTCCACTCCCTAAATATGCACCAGTGTCTTTAGAAAGTCCTAGTAAGTCAGTGACGGGTGATTCGTGTCATTTTATGACTATTTTATCTATTTTCCTTAAACCTTTCTGGGTGAATCAGGTGAAATTGAATAATACACTTCAATACTGAATAATAGTGACACGTAATTAAGTGCATGCTATTGAAATGATGTAATAGTTTTTTATTTGTTATTTTCACGGGTCATTTCTTTAGGTATTTTCTGTTGCAGGTAGCAATATCTTGGTTACACTTATTGTTACCTCCTCCACTTTTTTTGAACTTTTCTCTTAACTCCCAGATACCTCCATTCTACTTCCTTCAGATCATTTACAAATTTCGTCATTTTCTCTGTCTCTTAATGTTCCTTCTACCTTGCATTTCAAAACTTTCGTCGGTAAAGAACGTCACATTGATTTCACCACATTGACACCGTCACTTCATTTTAACTTTTCTTCCACCTTCCCAACGATTTTAAACACATTTCGTTTCTCTTATATCTTAACACGTTTCGTTTCTCACTCTACCCACCTACTTGAGATTTGAAGATCTTTTTTCATGTCCACATCTCAAAGCTCCCTTGTCTCCTTTAAATATTTATCTGGATTTCGAGTGGTACAACAATACACATTTCTCTATTCTTTCCTGAAACACATGTCCATTTTACTTAACAGGATTTTCTTTCTCGTATTAAAGAAAATCTTAATAACTTAATACCACTTGTATTTTCGAAATTGGCAATTTATGATTTATTAACCACTTGTGATATTACTTTGATTTTAAAGCAAGTATTTTTAAGGGCATTCTAAAACGTCATTTTCAATTCATACCATATTATCATGTGAGGTATGAATTATGTAATCTATATGGTAACTAGACCATATTAGTAATGAGACATTTAAAATCTCCCTTGATGAAAGTTAATTTCGATA